>FIZR01021917.1:0-113342 GCA_900060175.1 Ferrisia virgata
TGGGCTTCTTTTTATCTGGAACTTCCTCCTCTGGTTTTTGCGGTTTATCAGGTATATTTTTCAGCTTCACAACTTCTCTTTCATCTTTTTCTCCAGGTAGTTTACCTTTTTTCACTTTCAATGGTTTGGATTGAAAATCTTCTGGAACTGTATCAGCTAAGTTCTCTTCCATTGGTTTTGTTGGTTTATTTTCTTTAACGATGGTATCATCCAATTTGGTATGTTTTTGTGTTGGTTTTTCTAAGGATACCATATCGGATTCCTTAGTTTCACTTATTTCCTCTTTTATTACCTTTGGTTGTGTTTTACGTCGATACACAGGAACTGTTTCTGTGGATGTGGGGGTTAGAACAGGAGCTTCAGAAGTTTTCTTATCATATAGTACTGATTCCAATTTACTTGAATCTTTGATAACCTCTCCTTCTGGAAAATTGACAACTTCTTTTTTTCCTTTGGGTTTTCTCCAAAACGCCGTGGGATGTTCTATTTCAGTTGATTGTTCCCCTGTAACAGTGGTTTTCAGAGTTTCATCGGGTAATACCTCTTTTGAGACATCAGCTTCATAAAGTTCTAATTCTTTTGATATAAGCACTGATTCATCTTCCCTAGGCTTTTCTTCCTCTAATTCTATAGTCTTCAAGAGTTTTTTTATTGGTTGTAATTTTACTGGTTCTATTTTTGTCTTTTCAATAATTTTCTGGGCAACTTGGGTCTTTTTTAATACAATTTTTTCCTCTGTCCAAGGAATGGATGCTCTTCTAGCTTCAGTCTCAATTAAATTTTTCTGAATTGCAGAATCATCGCAAAATTCCAATGGATAATTAGTTTTTTCTTCTTTTTCTACAATCTCTTCAGAAGTTGTGGTTGTTGCCGATGGTTCTGTAGATTGTTTCATTATGATAGTATCAACAGATGATTTCCTTTTTTCAATTCCTTGTTTAACACTCTTTCTTTGATATATTTTTTCAGTTTTATCACCATCAGTGCGATCTGATTTTTCAGGCAATTGTGAACCCTCTTTACGACCAGGTCTAAGTTCTCTCAACATGATTTGTTCTTCTGTCCATGGAACAGTAGTTTTTCCATCATTAGTAGGTTTCAAATCTTCACTTTTAGGTTTTTCTGAATCATCTCCTGACACTGGTGACGGTTTTTTGAGGATAACTTGCTCTTCTGTCCATGGAACAGGAGTTTTTCTCCCTTCAATAGGTTTCAGAGGTTTGTCCAAAGGTTTTTCAGCATCATCCTTAGTTGCTGGAGAAGGCTTTTTAAGCGCTACATTTTCTTCAGTCCATGGAACAGGTGTTTTTCTTCCTTCAATAGGCTTTGGAGGTTTGTCCAAAGGTTTTTCAGCATCATCCTTAGGTACTGGAGAAGGCTTTTTAAGCGCTACATTTTCTTCAGTCCATGGAACAGGAGTTTTTCTTCCTTCAATAGGTTTCAGGGGTTTGTCCAAAGGTTTTTCAGCATCATCCTTAGTTGCTGGAGAAGGCTTTTTAAGCGCTACATTTTCTTCAGTCCATGGAACAGGAGTTTTTCTTCCTTCAATAGGTTTCAGGGGTTTGTCCAAAGGTTTTTCAGCATCATCCTTAGTTGCTGGAGAAGGCTTTTTAAGCGCTACATTTTCTTCAGTCCATGGAACAGGAGTTTTTCTTCCTTCAATAGGTTTCAGAGGTTTGTCCAAAGGTTTTTCAGCATCATCCTTAGTTGCTGGAGAAGGCTTTTTAAGCGCTACATTTTCTTCAGTCCATGGAACAGGTGTTTTTCTTCCTTCTATAGGCTTTGGAGGTTTCTCCAAAGGCTTTTCTATACAATCGTCACGTGATAAAGAAAGTTTTCTCAAAGAAATCTTCTCCTCTGTCCATGAAATAGGAGATTTTTCGTTATCAGAGGGCTTTAGCTGTTTTTTCAAAATATCAAATCCAGTTTCTTTTGAGATTTCAATAGGTTTTTTCAATTCAATCTTTTCTTCAGTCCATGGTATGGGACCACCTTCCTGTACTTTAGGTTTCAGTTTTTGAGAAAGATCTTCATCGTCAGCAGCCAAAGATGGCTTTCTCAGGACTATTTTTTCTTCAGTCCATGGTTTAACTTTGTTTACCTCTACATCATCAACTTTTAAAAATTTGTCATCCATCATTTCACGTGTAGGTGATGGTTTTCTCAATACAATTTTCTCATCTGTCCATGGAATAGTTTTCTTTTCATATTCATTTGATTTCAATTGTTTTAGATTTGTTTGATCCACTTCTTCGGAAGTTATTGACGGCTTCCTCAATATTATGTTTTCTTCAGTCCACGGTTTTATTTTTTGGCTGGTTTCAGATTTTATTTTATCCCATGAAGAATCTGAGAAGGGTTTTGGCTTTTTCAGAATAACATTTTCCTGGGTCCAAGGAATTGGCTTGGTTTCATCTGAGGATTGGATGCTTTCAATTTCAGTTTCTTTTAAACCTGATTTCTTTTTGGTCTCTACTTTCTTCAAACTGATTTCTTCTTGTGTCCATGGTACATGTTCTTTACGTTTTGAATCAGTTTTAGATAACGTATCTTGTTCAGAATCAATGTTTTTTCTTCTCCAGATAGCAGTGGTTTCACTTTTATCGTGATCAACATTAGTTTGAACTACAGTTGATACGGTTTCATCATCTTTAACCTGAGAAATGCTGTCACTTTTTTCACTAACTTTTTTGAATTTTATCTTCACCATTCCTCCTATATCGGTTATGTCATCGATCACACTGGGACAAGGTTGCTGCTTATTAATGACATCTGTGACTATTTGTTTTTGATATGTGTCAATTTGTTCATCAGTAACATCTTCTATCAATGAAGTATCTGGTTTTTTCCTCCAGGGAACTTCATCTATATCGCTTCCAATCAGTTGTTTTTCCAGTACTTTTCCAATTACTTTCTTGGCTTTCTTTTTCTTTATACGTTCAATACTTTCGTCTTCTGATATTTCAGATGAAGGATGGTAAACATCTGGCGTTGATTTTTCATCCTTTTTCAAGGGAATTTCTGCTTCTTGTTCTTCACTAATCTGACTTGCTCTTGCTTCTGTAACTATGGTAGTAGCTTTTTTAGTTTTTGCAATTTGTGTAATTTCAATGTGCTGATCTTTCACAGGTATATCTGGATTGATTTCTTCAGGAAATAGTGACTCTTCAGAAACCTGGCCTGATTTAGTTTCAATGACTTTTCTAACAGCTTTCTTGGTTTTTGTAAATTGAATACTTTCAGTAGCCTGATCCGGCTCTGAAATTTTCACTGGGAAATCTCCGCGTGGTTGGTCTTCTTCGTGAACCTGGCCAGTTCTAGATTCAATAAATTTACTCGAGACTTTTTTAGTTTTATCTACTTGAACACGTTCAATAGCTTGACCTGGTCTTGGATGGCCATCTTTGGCCAACTCCCTAGTTAAAACTTTATCAATTACTTCTTTGGCAAGTTCTTTTTCTCGTGAAACTTTCAAAGTAGTGGAATCATCAGTCAACTGAGATGGCCTTACATAATGCTGAGAAACAGCGGTAACGCGACGACGTTTTGTAACCCTCCAAGGTAATGTTTCATCTCCTTGGGGTAATTCAATGACATCGCTAACTTCTTCACTACTTGTAGATGTTTCTTCACTCACATAAAACTCAGGTGAAACGCATACTCCTTTTTGACCACCCGGCGCACCCTTACTACTCAACTGCCCACCCTTCTTTTGATCACTAACTGGTATTTTTTGTACGATTCCTGGCCGGCCTGAAATGGAAATAATGCATGTAATGCGTTACTTACCTTGTAGCAATTTTCAATCAACTTGATGGCGTCTTTGAATGGGTTCAATTTCTTTTGCTTGATGTGCTTTTACGCTAAAGTAGCTAAAGAAGATGCAGCTTGAATAGCATCAGAACCGATATAAATAGAATGTGGGAATTTATCGATTTGAAAAAAATTGAGGGGGGGGGGGTATACCGTGTAAGAAATATGATGGTGATCAGCGTGAATATAGATTTCATAAGTATGCAAGAATACATACAAAAAAATCTTTCCTAATGAGGGTCAAAAACAGCCCTTGACCCAAAATCGGTCGAAATTGAGCCAAAATATTATTTAACAGTCTGAAAACATACCAAAACAAATTTTTGACCCCCTATACCCACTCCTTCTGGAATTATCACCTCCTCTTCCATAATGTTGAAATTTCAACACGCGAAACCTCTGGAAAGCGGAAGGTAAAAAATTTTGAAATTTTTATAGATTATACATCTTGCTGAGTACTACGCGTGAGAATTTTTTAAAAAATTTTTGGTTCTTATTTTCCAACTTTTTTTGGGTGGGGGGGGCTCATGGCTGGAAATTTTTTTATCATCTTTGTTAGGCGGTCATCTATCACATATATGTTTTTGGGGTTCCGAAATACAATGCAACATGCTCAAAAAAAAATCAAACAAAAACACGATTTTCACTACTTTTTCATGATTAATAAGGGAGGTATCCCAACGTACAGCAAAATTTCGAGTCAATACATGAATAAATTCAAATTACATGTTAAAAGAACTCTTCCAAAATTTCAAATCCTGAAGTGCATTTTTTTGAATTTAGGCGAATTTTTCAAATTTCAAAATTACCTTATTGTCCGGTAAACCATAAAAATTAGATCTGATCGACGAAAAAAACTGAAATTTGGTATATACCCTACTTTCGACCTCCCAAATTGGTTGAAAATGGTTTAGAAGCGTTTCGTAGCCTTCAGGAAAATTTGGACTTTTCCAGTGCTCGAGAAGAATTGGTAAGAAATGATACCTATAAACATCGGCATCTAAAATCTCGAATTACCTATATTGGTGACCTGTTTGATCGATTAAAGTACAATTTTCCGAAATTCATAACTTTTGAGTTCAAATCAATATTTTATTGCAGAAAATTTTCCTGCAAATTAAAAGTACACACGTAGCTCACGCATAGAGGTAAAAAGCTCAAAGTCGGTGGATATCTTATTTTCAACATCCCAAATCGATTGGAAATAGTTTTAAGACGTATGTCTCCGATGGCTCCCAAATAGTTTGGAATTTTTCAGCATTGAGCTGTAGAAAACCTCACGAAAATAGTACATAATATGATGAGCTCAGTCATAGTACTCAGCAAGATGCATAATCGGTGAAAATTTCAAAATTGTTTATCTTCCCCTTCCAGAGATATCGCGTGCTGAACTTTCCACATGTGCGGAGGCGATAATTTCCAAAAGGGGTGGGTTTAGGGGGAGGGGGATCAAAATTTTTTTTTGTATGTTTTTACACTATAAGTAACATTTTGGCTCAATTTCGACCAATTTTGAGTCCAGAGCCAATTTTAACCCTTATTAGAAAAGGCTTTTTTGAAAAAAAAAAAAAAAAAATTATAAATACAAATTAATCAATTTGTATTTACAAACATTATATACTCAATGAAAGGCAACATAACCATTCACTATAGACCCCAAAGCTGTATAAACGCATTCCATCATAAATCTAACTTCAAACAGCTTCTGGTAATTTTGCATTTCAACACGAATTCATGTACATATTCGAACCACATATGAGAATAGCAATCGTTCTATGAACTCCAAACGGGGTATACGACATTATAAATATCGTCGTGTCGTCCTTGCACCATTTCAAGTGTGTTTTACCGCAACGTATAAAAGCTACCATAAATGGAATAATAACTACACATTCTAAATTAGGATAAACGTCGACTACCATACGCGCTCGAGCTTCTTTAATAATTCTCCCATCACCTTATTCATTCTCTGAAAACTCACACAGCACGATGAAGTTATCAGACGTTGAATGGGAGGTCTCTAAACGCGTGTTTCGATGGATCGAAGCCAAAAAATGGCTTTTCTACTACGTGATTTCTACGACGAAGACGTAACGAATTCCGCGCTTATAGTTATTTTCAAAATTATGAGTAGCGTACGAAATTTTCGAATGTTGCGGTTAGTGCAATAGCAACGTGCGCTTCGTAATGGTATCTAAATATCTAAATTATTTCTACCAGTTAACGGATGGTTGAAGCGGTACATAGTGATTTTTTTTACACGTTTTTTGCTTAAAAATTGATTTTTAAAATAGTGTAAAATTACCAACTATTATAATTTCCAAGCGGATTTGTTTTTGAAACGAAAATTCTGCGGTAAGTGTTCGAATTATATTTTATTATATTTTCTGATCAATTGTAACGTAGATTTTAATAACATTTATTTTTTAAATTTTTATCCTTCACCGAAATTCATAAAAAAAATTTGAAAATAATAAGATTACTTTATTGTTAATTAAATGTAAAAAAACTCAGCGTGAATTTTCGTTTCAATTACAATGTAATTCTAATTTAAATCATAGATTATACAAAATTCTATTAAATAAATAAAAAATTGAAAAATTTCAAAAATCTAAAACTAACACGAAGTCACCTTAAAATACGACACTGTAAATTTTTTTTTTTTTTTTGGTTACAAACACAGCAATTAATTTTTTTTTTTAAATTTTAGCCTAAAAAAAAATTTAAAAATAACTATAAAAAACATGCCAAAAGGGCACCACGAGTATACTCGTAATCGTGATCAAAAGTGAAAACCCTCCGATACAATGTATTCAGCAGACTATTTTTATAAAACGCACGATGAATCGTCTTCTATTTATAAGTCGAGACATCGTGGTCTCATCAGTACCTACTAAATACATTTTTCAAATATTCTCGAACCCCGATAATTTTCTCAATTCTTTAAGAATCTAAATGGGTCAATACTTTCTGATTTTAGGAAACCAAAAAAAGAGGTTAAGAATATTGGCATTCTGACAGCAGACACCTGGATAATGGATATATGATTTGAAGCGTGTTAAAAGTACACAAGTCGAACGACCTAGTTCATCAAACGATCAAGTAAAAATTTTCACATGTTGTAAACACCCTATCAAGATGTGTTCATTGTAAACGTAATTTCTAAAACCTTACAGATCAAAGGAAGAACGAAAAACGTGCTCGGCCGATACAACAAGAGTAAAATTGTAGCATAATTATATGAAATAGATAATTTTTCAATAATATCGCTTTTTATTTACGAGCTCGCGAGTACCTAGACCCTACGTCGCGTTTGAGTCATATTCAACAATAGAATTATCACTGACAAATACCCTTGGAGCGGATCCAAATATTGTACAAACCGAACGCCGTATATCAGATTGCGAAAAAAAAAAAGAAGAAAAAAAATTACTAAATTTTATAAATGCTTTATTAATGACACATAACAGTCGACGAAAATCCCGCGTAAAGCCAAATACCACTTAAAATTTTATATATCGCGGATAGAGAATCTAACCTTGCGAAAAATATTTTATAAAAAAGTTTATTTTTTCAAATTAGCGACAAGAAACGTAGCAATTGTGAAAGATGTTTATTTAACGACTGACAAACGTAACAGATTTACGATACAAGGTTACACACGTACGCAATGTACCTACTTTCTTTCCTTACTCTTGTAAGGAAAGAAAATTATATCCCTAACGAATATTTATTTCGTAATTTATCGAAAGTATTTCTTTCCCCTTCTTCTTCTTCTTCTTCGTTAAAATTCCGAGATGAGAAATTTTTTTTTACGCTTTCTGAGAACATCATTCTTTGTGTGGGCAACAGGGATGCATTTTATACGAGAAACAGAACAGGTAAATTTGAATCATTTGCCAACAACCGAGTTATAAATATATTTTCGTGACAATTTGTTTATTCATTTTTAAAGGCGCTAATTAGACAACCTTGATAACATTAACGACATAATGTTTTTTCTTTTAATGTTTACACAATTACACGTCTTGAAAAGCATTCTAAATTTATTGACTTCGTAAACAGGTGAACAATGTTCGGTCAGACCTACCGATGAGTTTCTTTTCGATCAGCGCACCGAAAACAAGGTGTAAACAACCTTATGACACGTCGTCGCACACAGAGAAAAATAAGACGATGATGTTGCGAAAATTTCGTTTCATTTTTAGATTATTTTCAAGGCTAGTATTTGTCTTGTACTTTTTTTCCGTCATTTTGAGAGCTGATTTACTTACTAAAATTTTTTTTAGGTACATCTTATATTTACTAATTTTAACGTCAATAACAAAGTAATAATTCATAAACAGTTGCAACTATAAATATTTAATTCGTACTCGTTAACGTACAATTACCGGAATAAAAAATCGTAGCTATTTAATTTTAATCTACGTATATAGTTGATGAAATTTAGCCAACAGTTTAATTAAATGAGGCAGAGTTTCTTAATTGATGGTTTACCGGATTTAAAATAAAAAAATTAAATTGTCATAATTTATTTTCGCCGTTTGTTTCCGAGACAGAAGTTACCTCCCTCCTACCCTTAAAAAATTCTCGCTATCTAAAAAATTATCCAAATTCAAATCTCAATCGGTAAGATTTTTACCATTTTTTTCGAGTTTGAAATTAAGTCTTCAAAAATATTTAGACAGATGGCGATTTTTTTAACTTCTTAAATGCCATTTTTATTTTATGGCAGAAATACTCAAAGGAGGCAAAATCTTACAAAAAGCGAAAATTGTACGTTTTTTATCCTATCTGCCAACCTGATAATTTTTCTTCGCAAAACTTTGAAAATTTATTGATGCTTGAAAAATCAATTTTTCCAAAATCTATTCATCAAACTTTTGAGAGTTATGATCCGCAAAAACTAATCTTTTCATACCAAAAATTGAAAAATTCACGCTCTATCCCTCTTCTTTTTCATTAATAAATGTTTAACTAGGGCAATGCAAAGAATACGTAAATGAAATGTAAAAATGCACCAGACACCTCCCTCCCAAGAAAAAAGAACTCTCCTGTGTCTTCTTAATTTTCACATGTTTCAAGATCACAATCAGTAGAGGATTAAATAAAATTTTGTTTTCAGAAAATTAAAATTTGAATGTTTTTCATTTTTGAAATTTTTAGCCGGATTTTCTACGTCATATTGTCAATACAAACCAGGCTATTATGATCTAATGACCTACAGTAGATGGGGAGCAGGAGGGGAATGGTAACAAAATCCGTTTTGAGGTTCTAGAAGACCATTACAACTATTTTTGGCCATGTCAGATTTTTATTTTTATCCCCCCCACCAGCCCCTCTCCTCTCACTCTCCCCCCCCCAAAACAAAAATCGTCAAATTCGTGGGAGGGGATGCTGCGGGACTGGAATCGCAAAAATTATTCATTTTTGAAACAATTGATGGATAATCCAAAGTTGAATAACATATTGAAAAAGCAGCCTGTTATGTCAATTAGGAGGAGAGATATGAAGGTTTTCCTCCTTTTTGACCTGAAAAAAGAGCTGTTCCTCCCCTCATTCCCTTTCCAAATTGAGCGACGATATTAAAATTTGGTAAATACATTTAGTTGGCGTCCTAGAAGTTCCTTTTGAGGGTTTCGATTTATAAACCCCATTGCACGTGCTTACAGCCTCAAAAACGTACTTCATTGATTGGTTTTTCTTATTTTTTGAATCTGTTCTCGCATAACTCCCCCCTCCCTAAATTGAGCTGGAAAGTTGAAATGTTGTAAGCAAATTTATTAGGAGTCCTACATGTGTTTTTCGTGGGTCTCGACTTTTCAGCCTCGTTATAGATCCTCATAGCCCCGAAAATGTGGATTTTGAACGAATTTTATGGTATTTCGAGTTTGTTCTTTGCAAAAAACTCCCCTCCAATTTGAGTTGAAAAGTTTAAATTTGGTATATAAATTACGCATGCCTTTTGGGGGTTTCGACTTTTCAGCCTCACCCTCCCCCCCCCAACCCCGAAAAGTCACTTTTTGTCGTTTTTTTTTTCATTTTTTGAGTTTGTTCCTCTCATAGCCCCCTGCCCCTCTCAAATTTTGATGGGAAGTGGAAATTTGGCGAGGAGATTAAATATTGGTTCTAGATGTGCCTTTTGGTGGTGTTTTTTCTTTTTCTAATTAGGTAAGTGATTTCTTTAAAATGCAAAGCCAAATCACACGATCAGTAAGTATTTTTAAAAAAAATTGAATTTTGAAGTTGAATTTACGAGAAAAAGAAACAAAAAAGAGCATACAAAATAATACATATCACAGCCAGGTAAGTAAACCACAATAAATTACAATTAATTATTTTTCAACAGAATACAATGAACTACTCCAGTCAAAAATTTTCATTAAAATGAATAAACAAAAATGTCAAATTGATAAGATCTTCATAATCCTGAATGAATTATCCTAAATTAAGTAAAATGAAATTTTCACTCTATTCTGAAAAAAAAATAATAATTTTCTCATTTACGTAATACTTCAAAAATTTAGGGGAAAAAATTTGTAAGATCAGGATGCTTTTATTAGGCACACCAAGTTTACCTGCAATCACTCGCGTTCAAATTCTCACGACCCTCTCCCTCCCCCCTCATCATCCCGATATAATTTCATCGTTTCAAAAAATCTCATCCAGCTAAAAATAAATGAAATATTTTTCAAAGATGAAAATTCAAAATCTCAACACATTTACTCTTCTTAGAAATAATTCAATAAGTTTCTGGTTTTCATCTACACTGTCCAACCCAGAGCCACATCCTAGCTCAAGTATGATTTCCAATACCAGGAAACTTTTATCGATTGTCAATAATTAAAAATAACAGTCGTTTATTCTATTGCCAGATGCTGAACCACGTTTAATCGCCAAATTATAATTTTCTACGAAAAATCTCATTCGAATGGGTATACTTCCTATTTCTAATTAATACGAAATACTTTTGCTGCCAAGAAATAATTTTTTCATTCGATTTTACATTCATTGCAGTGAATTTTAAACCCTCTTTTTGAATGCATTCTCGTATCGCTCATTTCCTGTAAATGTATGTACCTATCCACCTATATTTGAGACCGGAAAAAAAAAAAAAAAACAGAAGAACCCTCATTGCTTCCACGCGTATCTGGATAACATTAGGATAATTATAAATCGAGTCAAAGAGACGATAATTTAAACCTCATATCTTTGACAAACCACAGCATCGAGTCGAAATTGGAATAAGTTAATGTGCACACGACGACTACGCGCAACGCCAGGGCCAACGCCAAATTTTACCCCCTGCTTTCTTATATGTAGTGTTTTAGGTACAGTACAATATACGATACGATGTCTCGTATATACGAAAATAACTTACGCCCGAAACGAATCACATGTAAACGATAGATTTAATGCTTTAACCTCTCAAAAATTCTGCGTACACGTGTTTTCACGAAGAAAAAAAAATATATATCAAAAAATTCTGGAATAAGTTTTTTTTTCTTCTAGTTTAATGTAGCACGTATACGAGAAGTACAACTGTACATAAAGTTGTAATTTTCAAGGTTAGGAACGTGCCGAGAAAAAATATAAAAATTTTTTCTAAACCCCTTACGTCATTGTCTTTATTATAGTACTATGTCGATTATACGTAAAAATTCCATTCGCCACCAACCAAATATTAAACTTATATAATAGGCCGATGACTAAGGAATGGACATTCATTCTCATTCCTAGGCCATAATATAATTCTTACGACATTATTATATCTACTAAATCTTATATAAAACGCGATGAATTTAATCGTACAAAAATAACCTTTCCGATTAAACTTATTTATACGGCGAAGATTTACAAGCTTGGCAAGCGAAAATTTCAAATAATTAAAAACAATTAAACCAGCCAGCCAAAATATAAATTTAGTCGATCGAATACACTTACAAGTATACGTAGAGCAGAGAGACGTGTACCGTCAATCGTAATCTTTCACTTTTTCTTTTTCTTGGCATAATATCGTACAATATACAATTCATACACGTGCTATAATAATAATAATAATAATAATAGTAAAAATATGCGTATACCCAGAACGATGAACCCATATTCTCCAGATCTTTCTCCGGACTACTCACACGCATATGTATACCGGATGAAGAAAAAAAATAATAATAAACCACGTCTGTTCATTGCTTTTTTATTATGTATTTTCTGCGATACAATGTTCACAACATTTTACATTGCGAATAAAACTTAGTTAGAAAGCGTTCGTTTTTTTTTCTTCTTCTTTTGACTTTCTCGTCAAAAAAAAAAAATAAACATATTCGTAACATAAAACAATGCGAGAGAAAAAAGAAACACCAAAAATTAAGTTAATTATGAGTTAAAAAGAGAGAAAAGAGTATACAATATATAAATAAATAACGTTATGTAGCGCGAGAGAGAGCGAGAGGAAAATAAATAAATAAATACTCGGTATACTTATAAATTAAAATTATAATACAAGGTAACGATATAAATTTTCGAGCACGTTCGAAACTTCTTCCTTTATTTTGAACCACACTTACCCTCTCTGTGAGGTCGTTTAATTTGACGCTGTCAGTGGAATGAAATAGAAAGAAACAAAACATTTATGTAGAATAAAGCTAAACAACGTGTACGCAGCAAAACGCTGTGTGACTCGTGAGCAAAAATTTGGCTTCTGAGGGGATCATTTTAAGTATTATACGAAGCACTTTTTTACATAGCCCCCTTTTGTTGTACTTTTGCAGTAACACACAACACACGGTACACCAAACCAAATTTCGTGCAATTTGTATAAAACGAAAGCTTGCATGTGTTTTATTAATCGAATAATTTTTCATATTAGTTGAAACAATGTGTGAAACTGAATTCTGTAGTATTTTTGATAAGTTGAAAATATTGACTGAGATTTTCAGATATGGGTCTACCAGTGAAATATTTGAAAGACGCACTTAAAGAAAGTAGGTATGAATTTTTGAGACCATCGATCGTCACATAGGTTCATTTATATGATAAATGAAGAAGAGATGTGGTCTTGCAATCTTTTCAAATTCATTCCTTCCACCATCAAATTGTCTCGAATTATTAGGGGAAGGATAAAAAAATGCGTACATTGGCTTCCACCGTTCACTGATCAATATTTTTCAACTCCACCCAGTCACCTATTTTGATGTCATTGAAAATTAATTTTTTCATAAATTCTATTCCTCTTCATTTTCATAATTTCAATACCTATAATTAAGTTTATTCGCACAATTTGGATAAAAATTTTTGCAATTACGTTGAATAAAATTTCAAACATTCCTTCGTTTTGATAACGCGCCAATTGAAATTCACCTAAAATATTTTAATATACCTAATAAAACCAGGAAGTAGAAAAATTATGAAATGCCACCCAAATTTTATGATTTTTTTCTTTATCAAAATTCAAAACAAATTTTGTTTTTTCTTCCTTAAATTATCATTTTAAAAGAATAAATTAATCCTCGAATGAGTGTGTAGGTAATAAATGTACACAAAAATGACCACATGGACTAGATAGTTTTATAAAAATAATGAAGAGCTAAAGGAAATTATTTTGATGATAACAGATTTGGTACAACTTCTAATTGAATAAACATAGATTTAAATGAAGTCTAAAGACATCACTTTAAGATTTAAAAAATCAACGTGTCGTTTTCAATTTGGATTTCAGGTGCGCAAATATCCATTATCAGTTAAAATTTCGAACGGAAGTAGGTGTAAAGTGAGGGTTCTGGGTACATTTTTCACGTTGCGTATCACATTTTAAAGGATCATCAACCTGCATGTGTATTTGGTTGCCTACCTTCATTTGAGAAGGAAAAAATACACGGGTGTTATTGGTTGCATAACCTAATTTTTGAAGAGACAAATACAATGTATAACTTGTTGCATACCTCGACTTTGGAAGCTGCAAGTACTGGAATGGTTAATTGTATAGTCTACTTATGCCTTCAAACAACAAGGTATCTAAACAGCCACGCATGCGCATGCCTTTTACAAAGTTAGGGTATACAACCAGTCATTTATGTACTGGCGCCTTCTAAAAATCAGATAATGTAACCACTCACACATGAACCTATCCCTTCAATGAGTGAAATATGCAAGCAATCATGTACGCTTATTGATACCTTCTGAAGTTTAAGTAGGCAAACAGACATTCATGTACTTGCACTTTTTCACATTGGCGTTTGTAACTGCTCATAAATGTGTACTTATCCCTTCAAAAAGTACGTTATGTAATCAGTCATACACGCATATTGACCCTTCCATAGCCAGGGTAGGCAACCAGCCATTCACGTACTTGCACCTTCAAAAATTGAAGTATGTATCTACTCATACATATAAGTTTCCCTTCAAAACAGTAGGATGGGCAACCAATTGCACCGGTGCAATAATTTCTTCCAAAGTCAAGGTAGGCAACCAAACAAACGTGCGAGTTTGTAGTTTGATGATTCTTTAAATTGAAGATATGCAACACAAAAAATGTATCTAGAACCGGCATTTCACATCTACTCAGGGATCACCAAACTTATCTACTTTCATATATTTGGAATAAACGCATTTCAATCCATAATTCAGAGTCAGTAAATTCTGGAATATTTCCCATTTTGTAAAAGATTTTCACCTCAAAAATACGACCGTGCAAAAAAAGGGAGAATGTGAGAAATAATGAGAATTTCATTAATGACCGAAAAACTGAGAGAAAGGGGATTGTTGACAAAATATGTTCAATTTGACTATTTTACGATCATTCAAATTTTCCTTTCTTTTTCTTACCTTTTCCCCGTTCTCCTCAATTTTCGATGATTTTTAACGATTTTTTTTCACGATTTAGATCGATTTTCACCTATTTTGCAACATTTTCCCTGGATTTTTGATCGATTTTTTTCACTTTTGAAGACATTTTTATCAAATTTTTACCCGGTGTTCGATGATTTTCACCCATTTTTATTAAATTTTTACATGATTTTTTCATATTTTAAGACCACTTCAACCAATTTTTCAATATTTTCCCGTGATTTTTGATTAATTTTTACTACATTTCACTCATTTTTATCAAATTTTTACATGATTTTTTCATATTTTAGGACAATTTCTGCCCACTTTTCCTTGACTTTTGATTGATTTTTTGCACTTTTTTACAGATTTTTAAATAATTTTTGATGGTTTACAACTACATTTTTCATATATTACGTTAATTTTCAACTATTTTTCAACATTGCGACTTTCTTCCCCATTTTTATCGATTTTTTTCTTAATTTTTGATAATTTATAACAATTCTTTTTCATAATTTACGTCAATTTTCACCTATTTTGCAACAGTTTATCATGAACTTTGATCAATTTTCTTTATTTTGTACCTATTCTAGTCAATTTTTTAACCAATTTTCACTGATTTTTCCGCCATTTTTTGTGATTTTGGATTAGCCTGCTGCACTTTTTACCCAATTTTCTATGATTTTCAACCATTTTATTCATGATTTAGGCGAGTCTTTTCTGATTTTTCAACGATTTTTCTCGATTTTTCATCAGTTTTCTGTACTTTGTACCAACTTTTATCAAACTTTTATCTACTTTCGATGATTTCTTTCATATTTTAGGTCAATTTTTACCCATTTTTACCAAATTTACACGAAATTTTCGATAATTTTCAATGGTTCTAAAACATTTTTCAATGAATCGATTTTATAAACTAAACGAACTGACTTAATATCAAATATTGAATACTAAAAGTATTGGAAACTATCTTCTGATGATTTTTGAGTTTTATTCTATAAATTAAAAATTTTTGATTTCAGCTTTACATATCCATAATCTAAAATTTTTCCCTCAAAGGAAAAAATGCCTTGAATTTTAAACGACAATTTCCTGATAAAATGAGCGAATTTTGACATAAAACTGGGGAGAAATGCGATTTTCCACAAAGAAATTTTTTGTTTTCTTTATTCCGATTTTGTGAAAAAAAAAAATAAAGTAATTTTACGAACTAATTTCTCTGCTGCTTTTTAAAAAACAAAATTTGAAAATTCGGTGAAATAAAAAAAAACGAAAAGTAAATTATTTCATCAGACGAATAAGAAAAAAAATTCAAATTTTTATTACAAATGCAACAAAGAGCACTTCTTTCATTTCACTTCACTTCTATCTCTCCACATCACGACAAAAAAAGTATTTACTTCTCTACAAACATACAACGACCATAAAGCAATCAACTTAGCTATTTTAAATTCATCGAAAAATGAATAGGTAACCGTGTTTCTTCAATCACATAACTCACATACATTATGATAATGGTAGGAAAATCAGTAGCCAAATTTTTATCACGCATTAACATAGCCGATGACGGAAACATCCGACGATAAATCTAACATTAAGAAAATCTACTTCTTAAATTACAAATACGAGTATCTTTAACACATGGAAAAAAAACTATATGTTTATAATTTCAACCATCCGTTACTCAATATTGACCTACCTACCAAACCATTCATCTAGTATTGCAAATACTATAACTGTGTAGGATATGCAATATGTACATGTTCGCGTTATTATAATAAAAACCAATAAATTGATCTACACTTGTAGGTATGTAGGTAAATTGTAAAAAAATAAAATCGTAGATGAACATTGATTCGTCATTTAAATAGATCCAATCCCCGCTATGTAACCTTATCCCAACTATTTAAACGTACTTTTAAAAAGAAAACGTTGACGGTTCTGATGCTATACCATTTCTAACCTAAATTTTCTACGTTGAAAATCAACCTACTACGTAAATTCGTGAAACATCACAAAGACGACGACAAACATTCAGGATCTAAATCTAGATATTAGTTTTCGACGATACAACGTACAATCTGTATCTACTTTCAACGTGATATTCTACTCAAATGTAGGTAGCGGGTATGTGTATTCTACATTTTAGTTTGGACGATAATTTTCTACTGGTATACAAATTACTAAGTATACGTGCTAAAAAAGGTAGGTATAGGTATGCTACTATAGGTACAAAGCACATGCAAATTAAAAATACCCGATCACCCAAAAAATACCCAACATCCAAGCTTTTGCTTTTTTTGTAAAAAAAATCATGCAGTAATATGTGTAGATAAATTGTACATAAATAGAATTTATTTTTCCCAATTTTTTTTTTTTTTGAAACCGTCACCAAGTTGTAGATGCAATTAAATTATAATATAGGTACGAAGCGGATTCTAAATTATTCCAGTACATTACTTTTTTGAATGACTGAATGGCTGAGAATCGGCTTCGTGATTTTAAGCAATTCGTCAAAAAGTTTGCTTATATTATTCTTGGACAGGTGGCTTTTCGTTTCGTCAGATCGGTAAAATTTTAGATTAAGCTAATCGTTTAAAAAATTAGGCATTTAAAAAAAGAAAATGAATGAAACCGGAAGGAAAAAATTAACATTCCTTTTCTCGCGGGCCAACATCAAAATACTCACGAATGTAATTTGGGATACATATTTAAAAATCAAAAACTAATTGAATTGTGCGTGATGCATTACTCAAGTTGTCACAAAATCCGGTCTAAAAAAAAGTTTTCAATTCTTATCATCAAAAAAGCAAAAAAAAAACTTTATTTTTCTGACGAAATTTCCCACGATTAGGTATACAGTTTAGCGCCTTTTTGACGAATATTTTCTCTACCATGCAATAACCGATTAAAAATTAAAGTAAATATTTTCAATGCTTACGTTTGACTGTAAGTATAGCAGAAGTTTCTACTTGTCCAGCAGTACTGGTGGCTCGGCACGTGAACGTACCACTGTCCTCCTCGTAGGTAGATGTAATGACTAAAGTAGCTGTACTACCATCGAAGGTCATCTAAACCAAAAAAAGAAAAAAATTTATACCATCGAATACTTTTATCTCAACGATTTTTTTTCAAAATCAATCGAGATGAGAAATGAAATTTACCTCAAAGTCAGGAGATTGCGGTATCAAAGCACCTTCTCTGAACCACTGAATAGTAGGTTTAGGTTTACCAGTTACTTGAGTCCTGAACTGAGCAGGATTGCCTTCTAAAGCGGTAACATTTTTCATAGGACTTAGAGTAGGAGCAGCATCAGTGGATTCAGGTGCTGTTTCAACAAAAAAATGAATTCTCATCAGTAATACTTTTATTTTCAAACTTATCAGCCTGATTTTCGTGAAATATTATGATTATGTGAATTGAAAAAAAAAACAGTAGTAAGGGGGGGGGGAGGGTTTCAAAGGGCTAAAAAGTCTTTACACCCAAGAGGCACATCAGGGATCTATAATAAATCTACATAACAAATTTCAACTTCTTAACTCAATTTAGAAGGGAGTTGTGCGAGAAACAAACTCAAAAAGTAAGAAAAACCAACCAAAAAACTACATTTTTGGGGCTGTAAGAGGGTGAAATGAGGCTGAAAAGTTGGGATCCTCCAAAAGGCACATCCTAGGAAACCCTACTAAATGCACATCCCAAATTTCAACTTACTAGCTCAATTTGTAGTGAAGATATGGGAAGAACAGATGTTTTCCAGGCCAAAAACAAGTGAACACCTCATATCTCCCCTTCTAATTGACTCCGCAAGCTGATTTTTGGAAATGTTATACAATTTTGGGTTGTCTATCAATTCGCTCAAAAAGGTACAATTTTTGCTATTTTAACCCCTTAGCCACCCCTCTTTTCCCCATCAACAAAATTGGGGATAACTGAATTTTGATTGGAGATTACCTCCACTGAAGAATATCAAATGACCTGCCAATCGAAATCTATTCACCAAACCTGATCAATTTTAATCAGTATCGAGCTGAGCAGATAATTTTTATAATTCGGGAAAAAAATAAATGAAAAAAATTTAGACACTTTTCCTTTCAGGAAAAAATTCTAGATCATGGACACGTCAACATTATAACATAAATTGCCGAAACCATTCATAATTATCTTTTATAGCAAGTTTTTGATCAAAAACGTTTACTCTTCTCCTCACTTCATTTTGACATTTTATATCATCACAAATTTTTTATCAAAAATTCTAAATTAAAATTTTCAACTTTTTATTTTTTAATGTTTTTTAATTTTTAACACTTTTAATTTTTTAATTTTTCAATTTTTTTAATGGAGATAACAATGTTAACATTTTTACATAAAGTGTAAAAATCATTCAATTAAAAATTTTCAATTCCTTTTATTTTTTAATTTAATTTTTTTTTATTTCTTTTAATTTTTTAGTTATTTTTATTTTAACTTTTTTCTTTTCTCAATTTTTTATACATTAATTTTTTTTTAATTTCTATTTTTTTATTTTTAACTTTTTTAAAATTTTTTCAATTTTTTAATTATGTTTATTTTAACTTTTTTCATTTTCAATTTTTTAATTTTTCTTTTTTTTTATAGACATATCCATGTCAGTAATTTAACATGAAGTGTGAAAATCATTCATAATCTTATTCACTGCGACGTTTTGATCAAAACCTTTAAATCAAAAATCAAAAACGACACTTTTTCACAAAATGTTCCCCAGTCCTTAGACATACCCATGTCAATAAATACATGACAGAGCCAAAAATGGCAGTAACGATCTTATAGGACCTCAAAACGGATTCGTAGATATACCTCTCCCTCCCCCCATCCACCGTAGGTCAACAGACTATAATAGCTTGGTTTTTATTGGCAATATGACACAGAAAATCAGGCTAAAAACAATCAAAAGCTGTTCAACGAACCTAATACTTTCAACGGAGCAGAAACTTGTACTTGTCCTCCTTGATTAGATACTATGCATTTATATTCGCCTTCGTCTTCGGGGAAGACTTCGGAGATTCTTAATGTATTCGTATCACCATCTCTGGACATTTGGAAATACTTGGACGGTTTAATTATTTTATCGCCTTTGTACCATTTGATTTGAAGAGCTGTAACAATAAAAGTAATAGGAAACATTTGCTATATTTTTTTCCCACCTCTACAGAGATATTATAGTCACAGGGAAATACCGGATACTTACGAGGTTTGCCGGATATTTTACACTTGAACACGGCAGGTTGGCCTTCTTTCATAACTAATCCTTTAAGAGGCTCGACAATACTGGGAGCTTGTTGTTGGGCAGTTTGAGTTTGAGTCTGGGTTTTCGTTTTAGCAGCACCAGTGCTAATTGGTTGAATGGTGCATTCAGCTTCGCATCTAGCTTCTCCGGCGTTATTAATGGCTACACATTCGTAAGTGCCACTATCATCGGGAACCGTTTCGATGATAAGTAAAGTATATAAATTATCTTCTTCGACGATCTTGTAGCGAATATCGGACGTAATTTTCTTTCCGTTCTGTTTAAATTAATTTATTATTAATTTAATGATCAATTTTGCGTTGAAAATTCTAAATTAAAAAATTGAAAAAATTACCTTCAACCAGTACACATCTAACGGTTTAGTGCCAGTAACACGTGCATCGAACCGAGCTAATTGACCGGCTTTCACGACGTTATTTTGAACGGTGTTTAAAAAGCTGGGCGGTACGGCTCCTTTTCTACCAACTTGGCGACGTTCTTCGACCACCAGATTAGCGCTACATTTAGCTTTACCGCCGCGATTTTCGGCTATCGCACTGAATACTCCAGAGTCTTCCATGAATACCTGAGATAAATAAATTTACAATCAGCGTACTCGAATTGAATATCAATATTCGTTTTTTTACAATAAAGATCGCGCTTACTTGTCTTATAATGAGGATGGATTTTGTACTAAATGTGTGGATTTGGAAATCGGGCGAGTTTTGTATAAGGAAATCTTCTCTGTACCATTTAATCTTGGGCAACGGATCACCATCAAATTCTACTTCGAATTTAGCTTGCTCTTGTTCGAAAACTCGACAAGGTTGGATTTTCTTCGTGAAGAATGGCGGAGTACTCGGTTTCTGATTGAAATATAAAATTAATTAGCGAACAACACGCGGATGAAATTTAATTCGTTGGGCATATTTTTTACCGTTGGCCCTTGGACGACTTTTTCTTGAGTGTTGGCTTTATGTTCTACTTCTGTTGTTTCGGTTGAAGTGATTTTACGATGGATTTCTTTATCTCCTTGGACCTAGAAAATTTATAGCGATTGAATAGTAAATAATTCAATTTGCCATGAACTTATTTTTATATTGGTTTTGTTTTTTCAACCAATTACTTACTTCTTTTTGAGTTTGTTTTTGTTTCGAAACGTGTACTTCTTTACCATGCACTCCAGATGCAGATTCCGATGGTTCGATTTGTTCCTGCGATTGTTGTTTCCTATTCAAAGCTTTTACTTGCCAAGGCATCAATTCTTCTTTTTTCGGTTCCCTAAAAATCAAACTCGTTAAGTTGATTTCGTTTCGGGGCATACTACCGACGAATGAAATTAAATTACAAATATACTCACAAATTCTTTTCGTAAGATTGAGCCATTCCTTTGGCTACCGATTTTTGAGTTATTTTTTCTCCAGGAATAGCGAACTGATGAGATGCTTCGCGAACTCTAGATTCTTTAACAATCTGGTCTTCTTCAAGCTGTAAGCGAGTTTAGTTAGTATATTTCGGAAAATAACAAAACAGCAGAATGATAAAACAATACCTCTCTTAATTTCGAATAATAATCTTCATTCTTCTTTTGGCGTACTGACTGCGTCCATTCGGGTTCCGGTTCTTTGATAACCTTTGATTTAAGATGTTCGACTCCGATAACTTCACCACCTTGTTGAGCGATGGTATTTCTTTCTTCGAATACCTTTTCTAGCTCAGTCTCCTGTCTTTCTTTCTGATATGGTACAAGTTCACTATCATACCACGCTATAAAAGGGGGCATCGGAAAAAATTGTAAAAGCTATTAAGCAATCGGTTGCCAAAATGCTACTCGTAAAAAACACATGCCGAAGTAAAAGAGGAATAAAACATGCACACAAACGGGAAAATAATATAAAGAGCAGCGGAAATATATTATGTACATGCTACACAGTATCATCAAACTACTTATACACGCAATTGCCTCGCTCAGTACTATAGAGGCCCATAGGTATGATGGATCATCGGAATAGGTTCGTGCAGATGATTCGCAAAAAAATAAAATGAATCAATAAAAACAAAAAGGAAAACAATCAACCATTTACCAGAAATAAAAAGGGATTATTACGTCATGCAAAATAATGAAAGGTATTTAATGAGGATGTAGATGGGAAAAAAAATTCAAAATTCTGATGTACCTTCTTCGATACGTACATATTCCATAGACGATACCGTTACGTAGTGTACATAAGCATCTAACGCTGTCCTCATGTAAATGAGCACAAGACGAACGAAAGAAGAAAACACAAAGATATAGGATAGAGAGTGTATAGGAGATAGAGAGAGATAAGCGTATACTAAATCTTAAAAATTAAACTGAAATGTCGATTATTTCTAATTCTATTGAATTCGTATAAGAAGTACATAAGTTTTTCACCTACGATTCCATTCAAATCTCAATCATTATACTACTTTTATACAAAATAAAACAATTAACTCACGTCTCGGTGAATTTTTCAATACTCCTCTGTAATCATCATGACGTGATCTGACTTCTAATACTGTTTGCACTCTGGCTTCACCGACTGAATTTCTAGCCACAATTTCAACCTTTCCATGATCGTATTGTCTAACTTTAGGAACATCCAAATGCCACATTCCGTCGTATGTTAATTTATATCGCGTACCCTGTCACAAACATCATCCGAAAATGAATAATTAAAACTTGGAGATTGGAAACTTGATATAAGTTGAAAAACAAAACTCACATTAACAACAGTTCGATCATTCAAAATCCACATGACACGAGGACGAGGGAATCCGGTAACACGGCAACAGAATCTGGCATGATCTCCTTCGCAAACACTGACTGGTTCTGGTTTGGTGACAAATACTGGAGCTTCTCTTGGTTTCTCTTCTTCAGGTTTTTCTTCAGGAAGCCTGTAAAATGATGTTGTAAGTAAAACAAACGCGTAAAAGATTTTTTCAAAAATATTATTCGTGTTACGTTTGCCAGGCTGCTTCCATTTCACGTATTTTTTCAATACTCTTCATTCCTTTTGGTAACTGAGAATCGTAAATAATTCCTGGTTTGCCAGCAGTCTTAATATAAGCTTTGGTTTCATCTGATCCGTAAAGATTGGTGGCTCGGCATAAATATTCGCCACTGTCCTCCGGATAAATCCAACCGAAATTCATGGCAACGTAACCGAAATCGTAAATTGGAGTGAGACGATTTTCTATTCGAAAATAGTTCATTTTCAGATAAACAGAATTTAGAAAAAATATTATTTTTAAAAATCATATTTAACGTACTGTGCGCTAATGGTTTTCCATTCAAGAACCATTCAAGCTTCATGTTAGGATCGCCAACTGGAGCAAGTTGACATTCGAATTTCGTAGATTGCATTTCAACTAAATCGGTTTGATCTTTGATTTGAGTAACGAATCTGAACAAAAATATGTTACAGAATTTAAAAAAAAATTGCGCATTAAATAAAGATTAAAAATAATATTCTGAAGTAATTTATACCTGGGTGGCTGTCTCTTCTCGGGTTCATAAAGATCATCTTCGGTGAGATGAATTTCCGAAGTGTATTTCTTCAATGCAGCTTCCATCTGCATTAAAGCTTCCGATTTCTTCATACCTTTTGGTACTTGATTTTGTAAAACTATCGATGGTTGTTCTAAAAAAAAATAAAATTATAATTTCATGACAACAGGCAATAAAAAAAAACTATTGTAAACGTAACTTTTTCTACTTACTTTTACAAGTGACCATAGCTTTGGTGGTAGCTTCTCCGTAATCGTTAACAGCGCGGCATACGTATTCACCCGAATCTTCAGCGTAGAAGTAAGAAATATCCAAAGAAACAAAACCAAGTTCGAAAATAGTCTTGAATCGACTTCCAGAAGGAAGCAATTTGCCATTTCTGTACCATTCAATTCTAAGTCTAGAATCGTCTTTAGGTTCGACTCTAGTTTCAAAGTGAACAGTTTCAGATTCTTCGACAGTTGATGATATAATCTGAGGTGAAATCAAAAAGATAAAATAAACATCGGAAAAATATTATAAATCATGATTCTAAATGATAACTCACTTCGTATAAGAATTTGGGAGGAATTTTAGGTTTTTCTTCTTGCACTACTTCGGTAACATGGCCTTGTTCTAAATCCTTCAATTTTTCTCCACTCATACCTTGTGGCAGTTGAGATTCCAAAACGATATCGCGTTTTGCTGAAATGTAATATTTTTATCGATAAGATATATTGGTATATTCATGTTGAATATAGAAAATCATCTAATTACCTTTACAAATGACTTTAGCTTTAGTAGTGGCTACTCCCCATCTATTAGTAGCCCTGCAAATATATTCTCCGCTGTCTCTTGCGTAGACATATTCCATATCGAGTGATATATATCCGAAATCATTAATAGTACGAACACGGGAACCAGTGGCAAATGGGCGGCCATTGAAGAACCAATCAATTCTCATTGTTGGATCATTGGCAGGTTCAACTCGGCAATCGAAATGAACTGGACCGGCTTCTTGAGCTTCCAATACATCCTATGAAATAAAAATCGATTTAGATAAAATATCGAATGATTATCTCGAATAAATTAATCAATGTACCTTTAATTCAACGGTAAATCGAGGTGGATTGGGTTTCTCTTCTTCGGGAATTAATTCTTCGCGTTTATAAAGAGCTTCTTCTAATTTCTGAATACTTTCTGTACCGGTACGGAAATCAGATGGTAACTGAGGTTCTAAGACGATACCTTGTCTACCTCGTACTTGTAATTTACAGGATACTGTGGCTTCTCCGTGTTTATTGGAGGCCTATAAAATATTCTGAATAGAGAAACGCGCTTTTTAAAATTAATCTTATCAAAAACGAATACCAACTTTGCAAGTGTATAAACCAGAATCACGAATATAGACGCCGGCGACTTCCAAAATAACAAAACCGAAGTCATTAATAGTTTTCACTCGTGATCCAGCAGATAATGGTTTACCATTGTGGAACCATTCTACTCTCATGCTAGGATCATTGACAGGATTCAAACGGCACTCGAAATGAGCCAAGGAATTTTCTGCTAACGTAAGATCAGATGGAGTCGTGACGAATTCCGGTGGTTTACCAGTGTCGTCTTCGTATTCTTCGGCGCGTACATGGCCGAGACCTTCCAATTCGGCTAATTTATCGATGGTACCTTCCATACCCTTGGGTAACTGCGATTCTAAAATAATGCTTCGTTTGCCTTGTACTTTCATCGAAGCTGTTGTGACTGCTTCGCCGTATTCGTTAGTAGCGCGGCAGGAATATTCGCCCGAGTCTTCGGGGTATACAGGAGAAATTTCAAGAATGACGAAACCGAAATCACAGAATGTGCGGAATCTGGACCCGGTTCTGAGTGGTTTACCATTCCAGAACCATTCAACCTATGATACATACAATATTAATAATTTTTGTGGCGATACATATGAAATAACTACTTTAAACTACATACATTCAGTTTAGGATCATCGGTAGGTATGAGACGAGCTTCGAAATGAGCGTTCTCTCCTTCTCGTAAATTATCAACGTTGGAAAGAGGAGATGTGAATACTGGCGCTTGTCTGGCAGCTTCAGATGTTCTAACATCTTTGCTTTTGATCATAGAGTCTTCCAAAGTTTGAATTTTTTCTAAACCGGACTCCATTCCCTATTTAACAAAATAATATTTAGTTTACTATGATAACGTAAAGTTATTCTCTGAATGTTTATGAAATTTGACCAACCTTGGGTAACTGTGAGTCTAAAATAAGATTCGATTTCGAATAACACTTCAATGTAGCTTTTGTAGTATCAGATCCCAGTTTATTAGTAGCTCTACATTCGTATACACCGGAATTTTCTTCGTAACAGTACAATATATCAAGGATGACTATACCGAAATCGTGGAAGGTACGATAACGATGTCCGTGAGGTAATTTTTTACCGTTATAATACCATTCAACCTAAACAAAAAATATTCAATCATTTTTTGTACAAATATCAAATTTCAATTAACTGCAAACAAAATTGATACTCACGACAAGATTAGGATCATTAACTGGAGTAAGTCTAGCTTCAAAATGAGCACTTTGACCTTCTTTCAGCTGAGTTATATCGGATATTTGAGTAATGAATTTGGGTGCTTCCATCACCTGCGGTGTAGCAGGTGCAGCCTGTTGCTGGTAGCTCTCGAGTTCGCGAATACGAGCCAACGAATCTGGTTGCAACGAATCAATGTACACACCACCTTTTCCGATACATTGCAAAGTAGCTCGAGTGTAGTCTTCGCCATATCTGCGATAATTTAATATTCATATTAGTACTATAATGACGTAGCTCGGAATGGAAATTTAGACCCGTGATAACGCTGATAACTTAAAAGATAAAAGTTTGTTTTTTTTTACTACGACGAAAAAAACTTCATAGCATGAATTCTTAGTACATTTTAACTAATAGAGAGATCGCGACTCATGCGGAAGCTATGCACACATTTTTCGGTTATTCCCCTACATGTTTCTTGAATGAGTAATTAGAATTAATTTAAAGCTTTGTGCGCGCACACGTTATATGTCTAACCGTAGGATGTAAAACGTACGATGTACATATCAATTTAACTCACTCGTTACTAGCTTTGCAAACATATTCTCCGGAGTCGTGACTTTGAACGTAGGCGATATCCATAACAACGAAGCCGAAATCAGATACCATCTTCATACGATTCTTATGGTGAAGAGGTTGCCCATTATGGAACCATTCAACTTTGAGTTTCTGATCGTTAACTGGGATAAGAGTACATTCGAAGTGAGCCGAATCGCCATCTTTCAATCCACTTACACTCTGCCGGAATAAAAAATTAAATTACCGTTTCCCGATTAGAAAGCAACTTTGATTCGTCAATTTTCAGTCAATAAAAACATCATTTACCTGAATGTGTGTGGTGAATTGGGGTTTTTGTCCTTTGAGCTTTTCAACACATTCTAAATTAACGCTGATTTCAGCTCTACCCCATTTGTTCGTAGCTCTACAAGTGTATACACCGGTATCTTCGATCTTAGTACCAAGGATTTCAAGTACGACCATACCAAAGGCATGCACGGTCCTGATTCTGTGACCTATAAGAATAACGATTAAATGAGTGAAATAAAATAAACGAAAATGAGATGAGCAACGTGAATGTATCAGTTTTTGTAACACTTACTAGCTTCGATCGTTTTGCCATTGAAGAACCATTCTACCACCATAGTCTGATCACCAATTGGCGTAAGAGATGCTTCGAAATGAGCGATTTCACCCTCTTTCAAATTGCTCAAGTTTTGGAACTGTACAGAAATGGAGGGCATTAGAAAACTTCGCAGTTAAAATAAAGTTTTGATGTTGAATATCGCGCCATGATAACGCGGATAACACAAAACAATACATAAAAAAGCTAAAATAAACAGCCACTAATTGTTCTTCAGTCATTTTTTACTAAATTTCGACCACTTTCAAATAAACGAATCATCAAATTTATCACCGGAACGCTATCATGCAATTATCAAATAGATAAGGAATCACTCATCCATAACATCCTTGATCATTGGTCAATCAAGTAACAGCTGTTCAAAATTGTCCAATAGGAGTCGGGGTTGCCAAAATTTAAATTATCCAATAAGATTGCTTGGAATGCCATTTCGAGTAATCTTATTGGATAATATGTATTTGTTTACAAATGTGCCACGGTCCGTTTTAAATTGAACAGATTAAGTATAACGGTTTTTATCAAATGAGAAAATTGATATGGAAAATGATAATGAAGTTTTCATTTAATTCTAATGCTATGATTATTTTCACTTCATCTTTTTGAAGCTTTTTCAAGATTTCTTTTTGCTATTATAAAGTGACTTTAGTTAAATTTAAAGAAAAAGAGTTAATTAACCTCAGGCTTATTACGTTAATTGGTGTGACGAAATATGTTTCGTCTTATTCAAATTACTGGAGAGATGAATTAGGCCACTTAAAACTAATTTCAAGCAATCTGCAATTGTGTGGCTTATAATTAGCAACAAAGCTACGTACGACTTCAATATCAATACTGGATTGGTAAACTTGAAAGCAGGTAATTTTATTACGCAGAATAATGAAAGCATGCTAATTTCATGATTTATTTTGACCTAAATCCCAGTTTACACGAGTAAAAAAGTATCTTAAAGTACTTGTGTGACGATTTCGTGAATAATTAAGCACCAAGATTAGTTCAAAGAAGCTTATTCTTGCATGCAAAAGCAATAATTACATATAAGCATGATGAAGTAACTAGACAAGCAAAACATGTATTTTGAATAACTATGCAAAGCGATTTGTATATTAAGGTTGTAATTCTTGAATCTTGATAACTTTATTGAAAAAAAAACTTTGATATGGTATAATTATCACATGAAAGAAAGCAAAAAAGAACGAAATGTGATAGATCTCCACCTCGACCCCAAGTCATTAACCTATACCTTTGCCATGCCTTTAACCCAAGATCTCAAAAAAATTATTCCTGCGATAAAAGGTCGGGAGCATATGAAAATGATGGAGGAATTGAAATAACATATTTCTGTAAAACAACGATTAATTAAAATCAAAAAAGCACAGTGTTAAAAATTTATAAACTTTTTATAGCGACACTCTGAAAAAATCACTCATGTTAGTCAACTAGACATCCTAATCTTTTACTTGTGATGTGAATTCTGGAGGTTGACCAATTTCTCCTTCTGCTGGAGCTTTTGGTTCTCTCTTCAACGATTCTTCCAAATCTTGGATTTTTTCAAGGCCTTCTTGACCTTTAGGATGTTGAGTTTTCTCGATGAGATTCTCTTTAGTAGTACAATAGATAGTAGTTGAAGTGTACGTTTCACCAGCTTTGTTGCTGGCTTTGCAAGTATATACGCCTTGATCACGATCATACATATCTGTACAATCCAACGTGACAAAGCCGAAATCGCTGGTTATGCGGAATCTCGAACCTGTAAATTTTTAAGAAAAAATACATTTTACAATTACGATATACGAGATACCTACACGTCATATTTCTTCTAATTTTAGCTTTAATGAATTTACCGTGCGTGAGGGCTTTTCCGTTGAAATACCATTCGATCTTCAAATTAGGATCGTTTCTAGGTTCAACTTGAGCTTCCAAATGAAGAGGTGCACCTTCGTTAAGAAGTACCTCAGGTTCTAACGGTATGATAAATACTGGTTTGGGGAATTCTACGTCAGGAGCTGATGGCTGACGTTGATATTTCGAGGATAATGTATCTTCTACTTCCTGTACTTTCTCTAATCCAGCAACTCCTTGAGGATGTTGAGTTTCTCGATAAATTAAAGATTTGCCTGAAATTTAAATTAATTCATCGTGAAAAAAAATTATGCTTACATGATATAAAATCAGTGATAAAAGATTACTCACCAGAACAACGAAGTGAACCCGAAGTGGTAGCTTGACCTTTGTTGTTGATTGCTTTGCAAGTGTATATTCCAGAATCTTCAGGGTATGTTTGATTAATATCTAATGATACGTATCCAAAATCGTATGTAGATTTGAAACGTGAACCAGATGGCAGAGGTTTTCCATTCACGAACCATTCTATAAAAAAAATAAAATTATTATGAAACTTTAATTGAGTAACTCTTGCAAATTTTATTAACCAATAAATTTTGCATACCGATCTGCAGAGTTGGATCTTTGGCAGGCTCAACTCTACATTCAAATCTAACATTATCGTTTTCATTACATTCAATATTGTTCAAATGTGAAATGAAAACTGGACTTTCGAAAATTGGTTCGGGGTAATCTTTCTTTCCAACTTTGGGTTCCTCTAATGCCTCGATGTATGGAAGAGCATCCGGATGTTGTGGTTTTGAAATTAACCAATGACGATCTAAATAAACATAACAATCGTAGAATAGAATTTTCTAGCGATCTATAAAAATTAAAAAAAAAAAATCGAGTGGTTTTAGTTACCTTCAATTTTTAGTGTGCAAGTTGAAACTGCTTCGCCAAGTAGGTTGACAGCTTTGCAGGTATAAATAGCCGAATCATCGGCTCTGAGAGAATTAATAGTTAATGTTACCAATCCGAAGTCGAAGGTACTTCTTATTCTAGATCCTAAAAAAAATAATTTATCATGAATACACGCTAATCTTGCAAAGATTTCTGATGTTCAATTCAACTTACCTGTAGTCAATGGTTCGCCATTTTTGTACCATTCAGTACGTAAGTTAGGATCAGCTCTGGGTTCAACCTGAGCCTCCAAATGTACAAATTGGCCTTCGACCAGGTTATCTTGACTACTTAGATGAGTCGTGAAAACTGGAGCTTGTTGAGGTTCAGTATCGATAAACGTTGGTGGTACTTTGTTCATTTCTGCTTCTTTCAATTTAATCTTTTGCCATGCTTCGGGTTGAATGGCCTCAGTTACAATAGAAGAGCGACCTAGAAGAAAAGGTGAAAATATTTTAAAAAAATTCACGATACTTCGACCTTTTAAACATAATTTCTGAGAGAAAAACTTACCTCTGACTTTAAGAGAAATGGACGAGACAGCTTCTCCCGCTTGGTTAATAGCTTTACACATGTATACTCCAGAATCTTCCACCACAGTCGAATTAATGTCGAGGGTAACAAAACCAAAATCATGAGTAACGTGGAATCTTGAACCTGAAAAATTACATTTCAATGGATTCAAAATTATACGAAGCTATGTTTTAATCTTCTCACTTTCGTTTTTACTTACCTAATTTCAATTCTTTGCCATTCACATACCACTCGAACCTTAAAGTAGGATCTCCTACTGGCAAGACACGACACTCGAAATGAGCCGATTGCCCTTCTATTAGTTCTGAAGGTCCAGTCAGTAATTGTGTGAAAATTGGCTTATCAAAAGCTCGTTCGTCTTCTTCTGGTCGACTTGAAACTTTTCCTTCTTCTAGTTGTTTAATTTTACGCATACCCTCCGGATGTTGAGATTCCAATTGAATATCTGCTTTGCCTATTGGAAAAATAAAAATAATGAGAACAATGCTAAGTAAATTCTCTCTTCGATGAGATGTTGACTTTACTTACTCTTAACGTGCATCGAAGCAGTGGTCACAGCTTCACCCAAAGCATTGGTTGCACGACACATATACACACCATCGTCGTCACTACGTACATGATTGATATCCATAGATACGTATCCGAAGTCGTGAGTTTTCGAAATTCTTGAACCTGATAAATTTGACCATGAATTTTTTAATTTAAATAAAGTGATATTTAAAAATATAAAATAAACTTACTTGTCTCCAAAGGTTTTTCATTTCTGAACCATTCGACTTTGAGAGTCGAATCGCCAACTGGAATAAGTCTACATTCGAAATGAGCAGTTTGACCCTCAGCGATCGAATCGATATTTTGTAACGGTTGAGTAAACACCGGTCTTTGCCTGGTGACTGCATCTGGTATCTCTGGTCTTTGGAATGGTGTTTGTTCTTCGAGTTGACGTATTTTTTCCAATCCTTCTGGTCTTTGTGAATCCGAGATAATGCTGCTCTTTCCTATAATATTAAACCCAACACAAAATAAATCCATCAACGTAAAATGAGGTGGTACATTAGTTAGCTGGTAGGTACCTACCTTGTACATTGAGATCAATACTCGAAGTACATTCTCCAAGTTTATTAATCGCTTTAACGGTATAGTGACCAGCGTCTTCTGGTACAACGTGACCAATATCCAAGGAAACGTATCCAAAATCAAATGTACTGTGGAATCTAGAAGCGGTTGGCAATGGTTTTCCATTATGATACCACTCGATACGTAAAGTAGAATCGTGCAATGGAGTGACTTGACATTCAAAGTGAGCGGTTTTTCCTTCCGGAACATGAGTTGTTCCCTAAACAAGAATACAGAATGAATAGCAACTTTTTGCAAACACTTAACGAACAACATTTTACTAAATAAAACCGTACAGTTAGATCAGTCAAAGTTGGACGTGTCGGTTCAGGTTCTTCAATTTCCAATTTGGCCGGTCTACCTTGGGCTTCCAATTCTCTAATCTTTTCTAATCCATCTGGATGTTGAGATTCCAAGTATATACTTCTTCGAGCTAAAATTTAAAATCGAATTAATATCTGAGATAGGTTCACCAGTTGGAATAAAAAATTGAAGAGATTTACATGAGACATTAATCTGGCAAGTATTCACAGCTTCTCCAACCAAGTTGGTAGCTTTACACATGTAAGTACCGGAATCTTCAGCGTATGTGTACAAAATATCCAAAGCAACATAACCGAAATCGTGCGTAGTTTTGAACCTGTGGCCGGTCTTTATTTCTACTCCATTCACAAACCATTCGATTTTCAGATTCGCATCGTTGATAGGTTCTACACGACACTCTAAGTGAGCATGATCACCTTCTCGTAATGAATCGAGACTGTCGAGAAAGAAATTGGATTCATTACAGAGCACAAAATTGAAATAAAAATATCAATATTGAACGTTGAAAGTAAATTACTTGTTTAATGGTGTGATAAATACAGGTCTTTGGGCTTCGGGTTCAATTTCTTCAACTTTAGGACGTTCGTACGATTCTAAATCTTTAATTTTCTTCAACCTGTCTGCATCCAGCGTATCTAGTTGCAAACCTTTGATAGCTACAAAAATTCAAATGCATTAAAAATCGGTTTTCAACGTTATAACATCCTGTTAGAGGTGAAATACTTACAATCTACGCTCACAATACACGTTGTTACAGCTTCTCCGGCGATATTTTTAGCTTTACACATGTAGGTTCCCGAATCTTCGGGGTAAGCGTATAAAATATCCAAAGCAACGAAACCGAAATCATAAGTAGTTTTGAATCTGTGACCTGAAAAATAATATCGATTTAGTTTCAATTAATTCATAGTGAAAATTATTTTTCATTTATTCGTATTGTTTACCTTGAGGAATAGGTTTTCCATTACGGAACCATTCTACTTTCATAGTTGGATCATTAACAGGAGTCAAGGTAGCTTCTAAATGAGCACTTCTGCCTTCTGGTAAATGTTCGACGTTTTTCAAAGGTCTTCCAAATTGTGGCTTTTCAGCGATATACGAATCATCAGCGGCAGCTTTCTTGAAACGAGAATCGTCTTCAAGGTATTGAATCTTAGATAAGGCTCCTTCGTGTTGAGTATCCAAGATGATGGATGCTCTTGCTGTAATAATAAACGATACAAATTTAATCCATGTTATACAAAACAGGGTACAAATAGTACATATTAAAGAATTGGAATGCTTACGTTTTACATTGATGTTCACAGATGATACAGCTTGTCCAATTTTATTGACTGCTTTGCATGTATAAGTTCCGGAGTCTTCTCCATATACGGTTAATATATCCAAAGATGCGAATCCGAAGTCGTAAGTGGTACGGAATCGATGACCTGAGGAAACGTCAGTTTATAGCACCATCTTTCAACATATTCCAAGTTTAAAATAGATTTCTTACCAGTTTGTAAAGGTTTATTGTTATGGAACCATTCTAATTTCAGAGTACTATCGGGATACGGTTCGATACGACATTCATAATGAGCGCTTTGTCCTTCGACCAAATCCGTAGGTCCGTTCAATGGTACCACAAATTTAGGAGCGTCTTTTACGTCTGTTTCGATATCTTCTTTACGTTGATATCTCGATGTATCTTCGAGCGACTGTATTTTTTCAAGGGCTGCTTGATGTTGAGTGTCCAAGAGTAAGGCTGCTTTGGCTAAAAAATTATTCGAAATATTCAACTTCACAATCTACGACATGAAAATGGGAATATTTCACGTGAAATGAAAACCTACATTGAACAATAAGCGTGGCCGAGGTTACAGCCTGTCCAAGTTCATTAGTAGCGCGACACGTGTATGTGCCAGAGTCTTCCGGATATACGTATTTCAAATTAAGAGCAACGTAACCGAAATCGTGCATAGTTGTGACTCGGTTCGAAGCTTCAATAGGAACTCCATTACGTAACCATTCGACTTTAAGTTTATCGTCACCCACTGGTATGAGACGACCTTCGAAATGAACAGCTTGACTTTCTGCTACATGGGCATCTTTAATGGGCTGAGTAAATACTGGTGCTTGAGTAACCACATCTTCGGGTATACTTGGACGTTGGTAACGAGATCTATCTTCTAATCGGTGCAATCTGCCTAATGCATCTTCGTGTTGGGATTCCAAATAAATGGATTTACGAGCTAGGTAAAAAAATTATATTTTTAAATACCGCGAAAAAACGTGTTATTTTGTTTTAAAATGTATCAATAGTAATTTTTATATTACCTTGAACGCCTAGATTAGCCGAAGTGACAGCTTCTCCAAGAACATTACTAGCTCTGCAAGTGTAAACACCTGCATCTTCAGGCAGACATTGCATTATATCCAAAGCCACAAATCCGAACGCATTAGTTTCAGTAAATCTTGACCCTGTATCGCCATTAAATGGTTTAAATACGTGAAACTAATTTTTTTCTGCAATATTTCGAACGGGAAAAATAATATACCTGATTTTATTGGGCTATTATTATGGAACCATTCCACTTTCATTGTCGCATCCGATACAGGAATAAGTCTACACTCAAAGTGAGCCCTTTGACCTTCCTTGATATCGCAATTTTTCAACGATGAAGTGAAAATTGGAGCTTGAGTGGTTACATCGTCTTGCTGTTCTGGTCTTTGGAATTTCGAACGATCTTCCAAGTAATGTATTTGTTCGAGACCTACTTCGTTTTGAGTATCGGTGAGAATTTGAGCTCCACCTAGTTCATATAAATTATAATATAGATCGTGATAATAAATCTACCAGTGCACAAATAGAAATAAACTAGCTCAACTTACCTTTGCATTTCAATCCACAAGATGTTTCATCAGCACCAACCAAGTTCACAGCTCTGCACGTGTACGTGCCGGAATCTTCGGCAATGAGATCAATAATATCGAGGGCGACGTAACCGAAATCGTGAATTGGACGGAAACGATGTCCTGAAGAAAGAAAATCGAATAAATATATAGACACCTAATTCTTAATTATTTAATTAAAAAAAATACGATTTTCAAATCGTACCAATTGTTATTGGGCGACCATTTTTGAACCATTCAACTTTCAAATTTGAATCGGTAACAGGTTCTAATTTACATTCGAAGTGAGCCAATTGGCCTTCTTTCAAATTTTCTAGGTTTTTAGGTCGGGTCAAGAATCTCGGTTTGATGTTGACAACTTCGTCGATTAAATCGGTCTTTTTGTATCTGGATGAATCTTCTAGGTACTGGATTTTCTCCAGACCACCAGGATGTTGGGTATCCAATAATAAATCTTTTTTAGCTGCAAAAATTATAAATTTGAATTTTCGTATTAAAAATATACAATTATCATCTGATTTTTCAAAACTAAAAAAAGAAATAAATACACACCAATAATTTTCACAGCACAAGAAGTGACAGCTTCTCCTAATTGATTTCTTGCTTGGCAAGTATAAACACCAGAATCTTCGGGGTAAACGCCTAATAAATCAAGAGCTACATAATCGAAATCATATGCTGGTCTAAAACGATGTCCTAAGGGAAAAAAAAGTAATCAACAAATTAACACATTATTGTATCAATTTTTAAATTTTCAAAAAAAAGAAACAAAATTATTAAAAAAAGTAAACAATAGCCTTTTATTATTAATTTTTCTTTATTCGTATGTATTAATAACCAACGAATGAAACTAACCCGTAGGTACAGGCCGTCCATTAACGAACCAATCAACTTTCATGCTCGAATCACCGACAGGTTTAAGCCTACATTCTAAATGCACATTGGTGCTTTCGACAGTTTCCAAATTATGTAATGGTCGTACAAATTGAGGAGCTTGTAAGACCTGTGTATCTTCTACTTGATGACGTTGATATCTAGAAGCATCTTCTAGCATTTGAATTTGTTCTAATGCTGATTCGTTTTGACTATCGGTTAAAATATCTCCTCTGCTGATGACCTAAAATTTTAAATAAAGTGATATGTACCTCGCCTACCAATGTAAACTGTCAAGAGTATAAGCCGCATAAACGATCACTTACTCGTACACAACTGGAAGTGTGTGCAGTACCGAGGTGGTTAGTGGCACGAACAGTGTATTCTCCAGAATCTAAAGCAGTTACGTGGATTATATCCAAAGCTACGTAACCAAAATCGTAATATGTTCTGAATCGAGATCCTGAAAAAAAAAATCTCAATTACACTGGAAATCGCTTTATTTTGTTTATAATTTGGATGGTATTTTTGACTCACCAACGGTGACTGGTTTTCCATTATGGAACCATTCGACACGCATCGTAGGATCACCCATTGGTTCAAGACGACATTCAAGATGTACGTTTTTACCTTCAGGTAAAGGTGGTAATTCGGAAAGTGGTTGGGTAAAGATTGGTTTAGATTTGGAAATTTCTTCTATATCGTATTTAGGTTCGACGAAACGAGAATCATCGAAGCGGTGAGTTTTCTCAACAGCACCACGATGCATACTAGTCGTATCAATGCTTGCTCTCGCTATTGATAATTTTACAACATTAATTTGAAAAATAGCAACTAACAATGGAATTATTTTTTTGATACTTACTTTCAACTTGCATACTGGCAGAAAGTTGAGCTTCTCCAAGAGCATTTCTGGCAACAACGGTGTAGGTTCCAGAATCTTCAGGGCGAACACTCAAGATATCCAGAGCTACGTATCCGAAATCGTGATACGTTTGGGTGCGGTTAGCACTCATGAGTAATTTACCATTAAAGTACCATTCAATCTGTGTCAAAAATTATGCATGGAATATCAACTGATGATAAGTTTTTTTTAATCCAGATGATGTGAGATATCTACCTGTAAAGTAGTGTCATTTTGTGGCTCTACTCTGGCTTCGAAGTGAGCTTGCTGTCCTTCAACGATTTTATTAGTTCCTTTCAACGGACCCAAAAATCTTGGTTTTTGAGTTACTTTAACTTCTTGTTCGGTTTTCTTTGTATAACGACTAAAAAAATAAATAAAAGTTATACAAGCAATCGAAATTGAATTAGGTATTCTATTTCTGTTGTAAATATTTACCTAGAATCTTCGAGATATTGAATCTGTTGTAATCCTTCAGGATGTTGACTATCGTAAACAACTGATTCTTTGCTTATCACACTTAATTCAGCTTGAGTAACCGCTTCGCCTAAATTATTGTAAGCTCTGCAGGTGTAAACACCGACATCGTGTACAGTTACTGATTTAATGGTCAAAGCAACGTAACCGAAATTGAAGAATGTTGTGATACGAGAACCTATTCGAATTAAAAATGATTAATAACTCATTCTTGTGTAGCAGATTTAAAAAAAATTACTTATAACTGGGAACTCACTGGCATCAACAGGTTTGCCATCTTTGAGCCACTCTACTTTGAGAGTAGGATCATTCAACGGTTCAAGTCTAGCATCGAAATGAGCAAATTCTCCTTCTTGAACATTCTTTTGACTTTTGATCGGTGTTATAAATTCAGGAGGACTAATACTTTCCGGAGGTTCTGGTTCAGTTTTGTATAATTGATGGTGTTTTTGGTACGTTTCTAAAGCTTCAACTTGTTCGATATAACGTTGCTGTTCTGGTATACCCAAGTTACCAGTTACAGAGGAGCGAGCTATAAAAATAAGTAATTATCGAATGATGAAAATTCTATCCAAATATATAACTATTAACTACATTGCATGTAAAAAGTTATTTACCAATTACTCTGATGGTAGATTGACTGATAGCTTCACCCCATCTGTTCACAGCACGTAAAGTGTATAAGCCAGTATCTTCAACCCGTAGGTGCAAAATATTGAGAGAGACATAGCCGAAGTTGAAAATAGTGGTAATACGAGAACCTAGAACGAAACTCGTGTGAAATTTTTCTCCTCAAAGATTCAAAGATACCGAAAGAAAGATACTTACTAGCTGTAATTGGTTTACCATCTTTGTACCATTCTACTTTCATGGTGGGATCGCTTACTGGTGTCAATTGAGCTTCGAAATGAGCATTACGACCTTCGTCAATATCGCCCAAATTGTGTAGTGGTCGAATGAACGTTGGTCGTTGAGCGTTCACTTCATCTTGACTTTCTTGACGTTGGTATTTCGAATAATCTTCCAACTGATCGATGTATTGCAAACTGTCCGGATACTGACTTGACCGTTCGATGGCGGCACGTTCTGTAAAACGTTTTGATCGATTAATTAATCACACTTGAAGGAGGGAAATTCACCATTACGATCGTACATTTCGAACCTTATGTCATTGTTAGATGTTTTATATACTTTAAAATTTGAAGGGGCAAAGCTGATCCTTATATCGCTTTAGCTAATACTTTACTGTTTGTTACTCACCATGAACACTTAACGAAGCTGTCGATTCGATGCAACCAGAGTTACTCGTTACACGGCACGTATATTCTCCGCTATCTTCGATGATAATACTAATTAAATCTAATGCAATAAATCCATAGCTAAATGTGGTATTTATTCTTGAACCTGAAAAAAAAAAAAAAAAGTAGTGCTCGTAATCTCGAACCAAATCTCAAAATTTTGAATGCCAAATCATATCACTCACTGGCTGGTACAGGTCTTCCATTATGGAACCAGTCAACCCTCATCGAGGGATCGCCAACAGGTTCAACTCGCGCTTCAAAATGTACTTTGCCACCTTCAACTTGTTGCAAATTGGATAAAGGAACGATAAACCGAGGTGGTGGATAAATTCGCTCATCTTCCGGACGAGGTACGTGCGGCTTAGCTCGTTCAACGTGCCGTAAATAAATAACTTCTGGTCCTGGTGCTGGTCTAAAATAAATTAAACAAATCATCCATCGTTAGAATTGGAAGTGGAAATTTCAAACGAATTAATAATACAATACTTACTCAGGTTCAATAACTCGGGTAGGTTTCGGGAAGTGTGGTCTTCGGGCTTCGTCGGTCGTATCAACCGGCGCTGTTCGTTTAACAAACAGTCGTGCTCGTGTGGCGGTGGAGCCTGCAACATTTTGAGCGGTACATTGGTACCACCCGGCATCCGACGCCCTGGCTTGGGAAATATCCAATGTTGAAGCTCCACCTTCGGTAGAAATGGCTACATATGGCGATTCAAATATTTGTACACCATCCTACAAATGAAAAATAAATGAATAAAGGATTCCTTTGATCCTTTGATAATCTATGTAATAAATGTACCTTTTGCCATGTAATTCTAGGAATCGGTGTACCAACAGCTCGGGCGCTAAGTAAAACTGGTTCACCTTCTTTCACAGTAACCGAACTGAATCGTTCGACGAATTTAGGCGCGACAACTAATTCCTTTTCGATAACGTTCAAATTACACTGAAACAAATACCGAATTAGCCATGTAGCCTTACTTAGTCCAACAACCAATTGCAATATTCGGCTCACTTGATGCGAATTTTCTCCAGCTCTGTTTCGTGCAACACACGTGACGATGCCGGAATCATTTCGTGAAACGCTGGTTATCATCAAAGCGTGATTGCCGGACTCGTTGACGAGAATTTTGTGAGTGGCATCGTCTACCACTTGTTTTCCATTGATAAACCATGTGACATCAGGATAAGGACGGCCAGTAACTCGGCATTCGAATCTGGTCATTTTGCCTTCGCTGACATCACGATCTTCGCAAACGCGTACGAAATTAGGAGGTAACATTTTAGGTTCGGTTGTTTCGCTTGATACATGCTCGGTAGTTTGAGATGATTGACGAGTTACAAATTCTCTGCAAAAAAAAAATTACAATAATGAATTCGCGATTAAAAAATCGTAGCAGGAAATTGCGATTAATTTGATAAATTTTGTATCTTTACTTTTCATAAACGTTATCATTCGTATAGGTAGGTTCAATGGCTAAGTACGCAGAAGCTACACTGCAGCCTGTTGAGAAGAAAAAATCATTACATAAACGAAAAAATAATTATATTTTTTAATTAAATTAGATTCTAATTTATATTACCTTGCGGATTTTCAGCCAACAAAGTGTAATGTCCAGAATCACTGGACGTTGTCTGCGTAATTCGTAATGTAGCCTGATCGTTGACGTAAGATGTTTGGTATTTTTGCGACGGAACGATTCTCTTTCCGTTTTTATACCATGACAGCTGCAAATCGACAGAAATAACATCATTTTATTAACAAACATTTTCGTCATTTTGTTCCAAACTTTTTTTTTTTAATGACACACTTACTCTTGGTTTTGGATTTGCGGTAATTTTTGTAGTGAATACTGCATCGGTGCCTTCGGATAATTTGGAACTTCTAGGTTTTTGAACAACCTGCGGTGGTCTGATCGGTCCATAAGTCGGAGTAGTAGTTAATTGAGCATCTTGTTCTCCAGTGTAACGTTTTGTTAGAGATTCTCGGAAAGATACCTCTCTTAAAAGTCTATATTCGAATGTGTCTACTTTGAAATCCTGAAAATTTAATTTGTTTAGATTTGTATCTAACGGTGGCATTTTATGTGATATATGTATGTATTTCTTTAAATCTTACTTCTTCGACAGTTACATAACCGTTGGTATAAGAAGTCTTGGATGATCTTTGTTGCTGGTATTGTTGGACCCTTTGAGAGCCATATTGATTTTCTGGTAATTGAGCCATTTGTCCTGCAAGTAAAAATTAAGGATTACTTCGAGAGAAAAAATGAATAGTTGGATAAGTACTTCCTAAAAAGATACGTTTCAAATTTGTAAAAAATATTTCTTTTGTAAAATGTCTTCAATAGGAGAATTCTATGATTTTATTTTTCTTCAATGCATTTTAGAAAAATTTGTCTCAGTATTTTACCAGCCCAAACCTCTGTTCTAAAATCAATTCGTATTGCTTTGTTGGATGACAGGTCGAAATTCAGAACAATTGGTAACTAAAGCTATAATATTTTTAATTTTAATTCTTTTTTTTTTTTTTTTTTTTTTAAAAAAGTAAGTTGTAATTTTACAAAGATTTTATAAAAATTGAAGATTTTACTGTCTATGGTATGAAACCTCTTCATTGCTATTCACAAAATTTTTGTAGATATTTGATTACAGTAGGACATATTTTGATATGCACATTTTTTCATTCTATATGCTTGTTCATAACCAGCTGAAGTAGGTCCTGTCATAACTGGATTTGAAATAACTTCAATTTTGATCTTTTCCCCCCATGAATTTACATGTGAAGTGAACGTACATTATTATTGTAGAAAGCAAACGTGTTTTTTTAATTCCATGGAAATACTTTTAAGCTTAGGTGCAGTATAGAAAGGATTGAAAAACGTTTTTGATTCAATTTATCAAATTTCGTTTTCCGGGTAAACTGCTGAAAAGTGATGATACTCGTTAAAAATGAATTCCGAAGCAGCAGTAAAAAAATTTCCAATGTTGATACCTCAAATTCTGAATTCTTCAGTCAAAATTTTAGGCGAGCTAAAGTCAGACGGAATTATTTATTTGAAGAAAAATTTACTATATTTACGTACCAAATTTCAGCTTCTTAGTTCAATTTGGAGGTGGAATATGTGAGGAACAAACTCAAAAAATAAGAAAAACCTATCTAAACATCATTTTTTTGGAACTATGAGGGGGGTGCGATGAGGCAAAAAAGTTAAAATCTCCAAAATGCACATCTATAACCCTCTAGTAAGTTTACATACCAAATTTCAACTTCGTAGTTCAATTTGGAGAAGGTATATGGGAGGAACAGTCCTTTTTCAATTTTCAAAAAGGAGGACCCACCCATATCTCCCATCCTAATTGACCTAGGAGGTTGATTTTTAAATTTCTTAAACAACTTTGTATTTTCTATCGATTGACTCAAAAAGCAACAATTTTTGCAATTTTTGGGCCTTCAGTACCCCCTCCTCCAAATTTGAACATTGTTGAATTTTAACTAAAAGTCATCTTCACTCTAATATATCCAATCTGTCGCCCGAACTCTACTCAAACCATGGAATGGGGGGAGGGGGGGTGCACTGCTAATTATTTTAAAAATTTTCAATGAGAAGCTCATAATGGCTTTTACAGAAATTACGCACAAAAAAATGAAAAATTTCCAACTAATTTTTTTATGCTTATATCGTCAAAGTTTGCAAATCACTTCATCCTTCTTTTCATTTTTTTTTTACCACATCCACTCACCCATGTTCTTTGCCTAGAGGCGCAATCGTTTTACTCCTATCGCATTTACCTTCAAAATTATAGCCTTTTTTTTTTGTCCAAAAAGTACTAAAATTTTTTTTCTCAGTTGGGATTTTTTTTCTACGTATTAATGCAACCCACAAAGTTACCACCCGAACCACTGACTTAAAGGTACCCTCCTGTTCATTTAAAAAATTTTTAATGCGGTGCTCATAATAGCTTTTTCAAAAATTATTCACAAAAAACTAAAAAAGTTACAAATTTTCAGTCATGTTTTTTGTATTTATTATGTCATATTTTACAAATGACTTCAGCTCCCCTCATAATTTTTATACCACACATACTTGAGAGTACATACCGTATTTCAGAGCAAACAGCAAATTTTTATCATTGTTAATTTTTTTCAATAAATTTTCAGAGTGAGCGAGAGATTTGGGCGAAAATGAAATTTCAAATATCCACACCCCTCCTTTCACAACTCAGTCAAACTAAACTTATTACATCCAAAGTTGAGTGCATGAGGCTGGTAAGTATACCAAATGGAAATGAGAAAGCAACGTAGATCCAGATGCCTATAAAATAGCAGGAAATGACGATAATAAAATTAAATCAAATACATCACTTATGCCTAAAAATGGTTAATGGACTTTTTGGACCATGAAATGATCATGTTAATTACCACTTCTTCCCCCGTTACTAGTCGGTCGATACACACCATAATAAACCAATCTTTCTAAAGAAAATCAAACTATAGCAAGAAATAAAGTTTTCAGCTTAATAATGAGTCTTATTTTCTTCCAAAATGAAATAAATCATAACGATTGATTTCAGCTTTTTGAAATGACAATTTTCAATATAATCTGACAAGTGTTTTTTTCAATTGATAATGACCTAAATGCTATCTCTTAGCCAGTTTTGACTAGTAGCGGCAGAGGTAAATAGGTTCAGAGAGGGGAACGAGGATCTTCCCTCAATGTCACTTGAATCAGGGCTTTAACAAAATAAAAATATTTCCAAATCCCGAAATTGATTCATATCCGCTCTTCGTGGCTTCTACCTTTACTGCCTTATTTTTAGGACTACCCTGATAATTGTTCAAGAGAAAAATCAGTGTTACCAAGTTCGTAGAAGAATTTGAATACAGCTTACAGAAATATTTCACCAGGCAAAGTATTATGCGGTAAAATTTTGCACTATTAATAACATTTTCCCAGGGGATTTCCGGCTAACCCCGTACATACGGTCTTGCCTAAATGCCAGCTTTCAAAGTCAAATACTATGATATATTTTTATAGAAAATTTTCGAGTCTGAATTTGTGAAAAGTTCAATTCACTTTACGAAGAATTTTTGGCAGTAAATTTAAAAGTTCAGACAACCACTTTAATTCATTGTTAATAAATCAGAAAAACGTCTGCTAGGAAAACAGCTATTCATAATATTCCTTTAAAAATAGAACCGTAAGAATTAAAAAAAAAAATCATCTAGGTCAGGATTAGCTATGAGAAAAAATTAACAAAAATATCACACTTAATTTCGTAATTAAAGCAAATAAACATTTTACCTTCTGGTTGAATAAACACGGAACAAATTGCTTCGCCGTATAAATTTCTGGCAGTGCAAGTATATTCGCCTTCATCTTCGGCTCCGATATTTCTAATGAGTAATTTTACATCGCCGTTATTTTGATTATATGACATTTGATATTTGTTAGATTCTGAAAAATAGACAAAATATTCGCAATCCAATGTCAAGGAAGGTAATTTCGCCATTGTGTAAATTTGAAATTACCTAGCAAAGGAGTTCCTTTGCGGGTCCAGGAAACCACTGGCTTCGGATTACCGGTAATTCTACCCTCGAATAAGGCATCTCCACCCTGTGCAAAACGGGCGTTACGAAATACCTGTTCGAAAACAGGTGGTTGTACGTTCCCATAATTGCTGCGAAACAAAAAAAAAAAAAATATATACATACAATATAGTTATATAGAGATTCCTTTTTACGCAACAGGCGGCGTCGTCGGCACAGCTTAAGTAATAGGGTACCGAGCCAAATTGGAGAAATTACGAAATTCAATATGGCTCGAGACCAAATTCCTGTACGGGTCTCGATCTTAGGACAGAAAATTTATCAAAGCTCTTTTCTCTCGATCTCGAATATTCTCGTACTATCAACAAATAGCGGGTCTACGGCTTCTCAAGGCCAAGGAAATACCAAATACAAAACTATACAGATACACCTAACAAAGCCACACGTCATACACCGAATACAATTCTATACGTAATATGTATACGGGACGCATTCTTCCATACCGAAGTCATAAATAATGCATAAGATCATCGTACTATACGCGAGTACGACTTACGACCATATTACACGAAGGACGCCACACGCCAAAACACACTTAATATCGCCCCTTATCAAGTATTTCAGGGTCGAAATGATCACCAATTAGTACTACAAGATTCAACATTCCATATCAAAGGCTTACTACTACCACCAATGTATTGTATGAATTCCAATATACGAAAGAGACGTACGTACGACCGAGTTGGTAATAATTATAAAATGGGCAGCAAGCCACACATTCGTGAAAAATGATACTGTACCTACTTACACTGAACGAGTACCTAAAGGTTTATTTAGGATACGAACGAATGTATTTACTTAGACATAAATTTCTCAAAGCGATTTACCTATATTCTTTCACTTTTACTTTTTATGTAGCCTTAAATATCGAGTATTAAATAAATATATGATCCCTCTCCATATGAGTCATTAGTTACTTTCAATTCGCATCAGTTGAATTCGTTCGTTTCGTCGTCTATGTAGGCGTTGGGTATGCTTAATAAATGTCAAATCTGTAGCAATTTTTTTCTAACTCTTTAATACGTACGTAGCAGTAGCTAAATAGATAAGATATAGCCAAATTGCTTTATGCGATGATATTTCTAGGAATTTGTTGTAGGTGTAAGCATGCCCAACAGTACGTACGGTACATTTCGCAGTGCATTCAATTCATAACGTCATTTTTATTTTTAATCAAAAGTGCATCTGATGCGCAGTGTTTTTTTGGTCGCTGTATTTTATTTATTTTTGGGCCCCCACAAGAGCAATTAAAAACAAACGTTTCAATAAGTATTTTTAAAAATAATTAGTTGAAATTTTGAAGCGTAACACGTTTTTCAAATAAATAAAAATAGTTTTGAGGGGGAGAGAACAATTTAAAATTATTTCAAACCACTTTGAAACTTCATGGAGGATAATTTTATTCAGAATTTTTCAATTTTCAAGGAAGCGTAAAATGTTAATAGGGGCAAACCAATGGATGGAAGCACAATGCTCCCCCAACGTACTACAGCTTCGAGAGCCTGAATAACAATTTTTCATTACCCAGATAGTTGGTTATAATTTTCGTAAATTAGAAAGAAGCATAAATGAGTTTATACATTTTCATAAGCAGAAAAATTCTACTATTTATATTTTTCTAACAAAACTGAGAAAAATGAAAAACATTACGAAATTACTTCAAACGAAATAAATAACAGAAAGGGAGGTATGACGTTAATTTGGATCAAATACTTGCCATTTAACTTCAAAATCTGTCATCACTTACTCATGTTATCAGTTTACACTCACTAATAAAGCCATCGATATGCGGAATCAATTTGTCAAAAAATCGCCGCAGTCAGCTAATTTCAAACAAACCCAAATTAATATTTTTACGAATAAAAAAAAAGGTACAAAGTACTCTCATAACCCAATCTGTTCATTTTGATCACCCCCTAGCCCCTCCATTGACATACACTTTTACTCCGATACTGGCCAATGAAATTTTTTGTTAATTCATGAGTAAAATCTGATATGATAAGAATATCTATAAAATCAAACTTTATAATGGGTGGGGGGAGGTAAAATTTTGCTAATAATGTTCCAATTCAAAAGAATTGCTTTATACGAAGGATATTCTTCCGAAAACAACATACCCCTAATTTTCGTCAAAATTGACGTACATTCATTTTTCAGAGTGTTGAACTCGAATTTCACATTGAAATAAAAATTTCCGCAAATGAACCAGTTTTGAGATGAGATGAACGAGTTTCATTATAAAAATCTTGTCTGACTTGTTTGCAAATTCGGATACTTAATTGTTAAAATGGGGCACCAATGAGCTGTTTTTGAAATGAACGGATTCTAGTTTTGAAATAAACTGGTTTCCAGCTTTAAAATAAACCAATTTCATTCCAAAAGTATAGAAATTTTGACCAAGTTTTTTGAAATTTTAGATACTGCTTTTTGTCAAAGACGCTGAAAATAGACCTGATTATGAAAATTGGCACAAATGAACCGGTTTTGAAATAAATTGATTTTGTATTAGGTGCAGAAATTTGATGCGATTTTTTCTAAAATTCACAGTATATTTTCAAGGTGCTAAACACGATTTTGATGAAGAAAATTGATGCAAATGAACCGGTTTTAAAATAAACCCTGTTTCATTACAAAAATATAGCAATTTGGTACAATTTGTTAGAAAATTTGTATACTGTCTTTTTTCAAGGTGCTAATTACTGATTTGGTTGAAAAAATTTGATGCAAATGAACCGGTTTCGAAATAAACCGGGTTCATTATAAAAATTTTGTTAATTTTTCCGAAAATTTGTACACTGTCTTTTCTCAAGGTTTTCAATACGAACCTGATAACGAAAACTGGTAAAAATGAACCGGTTTCGAATTAAACCTGTTCCATTGCAGAAATTTTGTATATTTTTTCGAAAATTCGCATACTGCCTTTTTTCAAGGTGCTGAACACGAATCTGATTATGAAATTTTATGCAAATGAACTGGTTTCGAAGTAAACCAGTTTCATTATAGGCATTTTGCCTATTTTTTTGAAAATTTGTACACTGCTTTTTCTTCAAGTTTTTGAACACGAATCTGATAATGAAAATTGGTGCAAATGAACCGGTTTCATACAGTGATTTTATCAATTTCTTCAAAAATTGGTACAACGCCTTTTTTCAAGGTACTAAACATGAATCTGATCATGAAAATTTAGGCAAATGAACTGGTTTCAAAAAAAGCTAGTTTCACTACAAAAATTTTGTCAATTTTTTCAAAAATTCATAGACCGCGCCGCCTGTTTTCGAGGTACTGAACCAGAATCTGATCGTGAAAATTTATGTAAATGAACTGGTTTCAAAATGAACCGGTTTTGTTATAGACATTAGGCCTATTTTTTCGAAAATTTATACACTGCTTTTTCTACAAGTTTTTGAGCACGAATTTGATGATGAAATTTGAGGCAAAACCAGTTTCATGACAGAAATTTTATAAATTTTTTCGAAAATTCATACACCACACCGTCTTTTTTTAAGGTGTTGAACCAAAATCTGATCATGAAAATTAAGGCAAATTAACCGGTTTCATTACAGAAATTTTATCAATTTCTTCAAAAATTCGTACTTTGCTTTTTTTAAGGTGCTGAATACGAATCTGATGATAAAAATTTATGGAAATAAACCGGTTTCATTGCAGAAAATTTTTCAATTTTTTCTATATTACATACATTGCACCGCCTTTTTTTAGGTGATGGCGACTCTGGGCTATTGAACGGCGTTTGAGGGTTTTTGAAATAAACCGGTTTTATCATAGAAATTATTGTTTTGCAAAATTTCGGATGAGCTAAAATTGTTTTTATAGAACAATTGAAGAAAAATCATCTTACACCAAATTATCATAACATTGAATTTTTCTCAATGTTTCTGAAAATTCTTCAACTTCATAGTCGAACAGCAGGAGCAAAAATGTTAAAGTTACACATTGAAATGACCATTCTGATTCTCATCTCGCTCGCCTCGCTTTTTAAGAAAAAAGATCTCATCGTTCAGAAAACAAATTTAAGAATCACTTCGAGTATATAATCCTACACCATTTATAATCTCACAAATTCCTCTTTATTTTCCCATCACAGTTTCGAAAACGAAAACACAATAGGTATCTAAGCCAAAGCCACCTACTCACACTTACTCACACTTCTTACCTATACGATTTTCGTCGAACATTTTATAACTAGCTAGCTACCTATAGTGAAGTCAAAAATCCTATTACGAGATCCTATTAATACCTCGTCGCGTCGGTCTACAATCAAACGAATCAATTGTAATTATATTCGATAATTTTAACATACCTTGGAGCAGATATAGGTGCATAACCGATCTGAGGCTGTTGTTGTGTTACAATTTCTTGTACTGAAAGCAGAAAATAAAAAAAAAAAACATATAATCATTAATAAACTCCAATAACAAGTATAACAATGTAAGAGTATACTCGTATAGTATACCTATAGCGAGCGTAATAAAGTACTGAAAAAAAAAAAAAAGTCAACCGATGAAAATTACGAGACTCATCTTTCATAAAACGCAAACATTAATTAATGAAGACGGATTTGTCGCCAGCACCATGATCTTTGACATTAACAAATATGACATTGATCGAACTCGTGTCGATGTTCAGCTCATCGTAGGCACACATATGTGTATAATATTACTTACATCTTTGTTCTAAATTTAATAACTCGATAGAAAGCGCCCATAACCTTATACATGGTCGATTGCTCGAATTACATCGAGAAAAATTCCCATCGAATTAGCCAAGTACCAGCGTCTAGCAACTTTCACAGTAAGTAAAATCGTCGCCGCCATTTACACTCCTTCTTTTTTTTTTTTTTTTACTCTCTTCTTTTAGCACGTGGCCGGATGAAAATGACGTCGCATAAGTAATCCTCTTTCATCAACCGATAATAAATTTGCACGACAAAAAAATAAAATTCGTCAGTAAATTTCGTCTTGTTAAATAATAAATTTTTGCGCGTAGCTTATGAATTTCAAATGTTATGTTCAGTACATACAAGTAAAGTAACTCGATTGTAAATAAAGTAAAAAAATTAGATACGCCATCGCCATATGGATAATGTGTATAATGTATGAAGTAGGAAGAGTCCTCTGGCAGCTGAAAACCGAGCTAAATAAAGCACACACTCGATGACAGGCGACGAGTAAAAATATCATACTATATAGACGCCGATTTCACCATCAACGCGTTGATTTTAGCAGGAAATCTTCGGTATCTGTTGATACAGGTTAGGTTAGGTTTTGAGTATTTTTAGGATATAAATGTAACACGTAATTTATTATTAAAAAAAAGGGGGGTAAAAATTCGAGGAGCATAATAGGTACTACTTACTACTTACACGCAAAAATAGCACTATAATTATTATTTGAGACATATGACACCTATTCTATTATTTAGCAAGTACCTACTTGGATTTTTTACTTCGAGCTCCCACTTCATTTATGATTAACGAATTATTTTAAATTAAATAATAAACCTATATCATATTCATATTTTTAGAATGACATTTCCGCCTTTAAAACAACAGACGATCTAGTTCAATCAAAAATAAATTTTGATGTTTAATTTTACTGGTACTTTTTTTTTGTAACCTCATAAGTACAACATCATTTAATTCTTCTGTACAAACAGTTGATATAGGTACCCTTGATGGATAATTGGATATGATTTACCGTTTAATAAAAGATTTGATGCCTTAAAAAAATCTAATTACCTATCTTAATTTTTTAAAATATAATTCCATCCTTGAAGGTGTAGAAAAATATTAAGTGCTTGCTGTTCAGTCTTGATTTTTGATGAAGCGAAAAACTTGAAAATTATACAAATCATATTTCTAAAGCATAGGCAAAAACAAAGAAGGGTGTATGGGTGGGCTCAAGCCCCCAACGATGAATTAGTCCCCCTAAATATTTTTAAAAGATTCAAAAGTTAGAACTTTGACTAAGTAAAATCGATAAAAATACAATTTTCCAACGCTCAGATGCTCTTAAATACTCATTTTTCGACCTATCATTTCTAGTATTTTTCAAAAATTTTTGCCCTCGTTTTGCTCAGGCAATACTACGTTCTGATTTTTCTACGGTACATTTTATTCTCATTTGTGATCAAAAGAGTTGAAAACAAAAAAATCAACAAAAAACTCCACACATCACCTTTTTTTTTTTTCAACAAGAAAACAAAGGTATTGAAGCTTCCAAGTCCCACTCCAATTTCGGTTCTATGTCATCCTATGATTTATGAGTGAAAAAATTGACAATTAAATAAATGAATAAAATCATTAGCCAGCTTAAACATTTAGTTTTTCTCATAAACGAATCTCATGGAACATAAGTAAATAGCAGGGCATTATAATTACAGGTGTTTTCAAAAATTAGAAGGGAGTAAAGAGAAAAAGTTATGAAATGGCATCAAATGAAGGTGCTAAAAATTTGAAGTTTCTCCTCGACATTTTACCGATTGCTTTAAAATTTCAAAATTTCGATAAAAGTATGATGTTTTTTTTGGTTGTAATTTTTGGCAATCTTATTTCGTAGATTCATAGTAGACCACGAAAGACCGACAAAAAATGATATCGTACTTAGCTTGATTTTCTATGGCCATTACAGAATATCAACCTACGGCGGATGGGGGGAGGAGAGAGGGAGAATACCAACGAAATTCGTTTTCGGGTCCTAGCTGATCATTGAGACCGCTTTTGTTCATGTCTGATAACTATTCCTTTTCATTTTTTCCCACCTGAAACTAAAAATAATTTGCTCAACTCGAAATTGGCCAAAATCGGTCAAACGTATGCAATTGGCTGAGATAGGCGGCAAATTTGATATTTTTGAAAGGAGCGACTTCGGGTCAAAATTCAGTGGTACCCAAATTTAGGAGAGACGATGCTGAGAGGCTAAAATGTCAAAAATGGTTCCATTTAAAACCAATTGGTAGAGAATGAAAAGCTGTATAACACATTCGAAAATCAGCTTCCTATGTCAGTTAGAAGGCGAGATACGGAGGTTTTCTCCCTTTTTGACTTTGAAACAAGGCTGTTCTACGCATATCCCCCCCCCCCATATAAGGTCAATTAGGGAAATTTGGCATGTGCATTTAGTAAGGGTTTTTGATGTGTTTTTAGTGGCCGTCCACTTTTCACACCACTTGCACCTCTCCACAGCCCCAAAAAAGGTGAGCTTTTGGGTGATTTTTCTCATTTTTCAAGTTCGTGGCACGCATCCCCCTCCCTCGAAATGGGCCTGGATGGTTAAAAATTGGTATGTACATTTAGTAGAGGTCCTAGGTATACCTTTTCGAGGTTTCGACTTTATGGCCTCATCGTATCCCTTTTCAGCCTCAAAAATGTAGTTTTTGGGTGGTTTTTCACATTTTTTGAATGTGTTCCTCGGATATTTTACTTGCAAATTGATCCAAGAGATTGAAAGTTATTGTCAAAGTAATGTAAAATTGTAAAAAAAATTGTCCTCAAAAACTGTTACCAATTCAATAGTGTTGCAACAAAAAAAAAATCATTTACAAATCATCAATAATTGATAAATGATAAATAAGCGGAATGTTTTGATTAGTGAAAATTGTCTACTTTATTTAGACCCCGAAAACCAATTCTTTAAGGACACGATTTGAGAATGATAGTTCGCTAATACCAAAAATGATTGTTATAGTATCTACCGAATTCGCGCACAACAAATTTCAGCTTTTTTAAGACAATGGAAAGGGGGACTACTTAGCAGTAAGCAATTGATTTTTGAAAGTTAAAAAGACCGAAAAACCGGTTTTTTAATTTCTAATCGGTCTAAGGAGTTGAATTTTGAATATGTTAAGTATCTTACCAACACAGGCGGATTTAAGAGAGGGCAGGACTAAACTCATCCAGATGTTGAATTAGTCCCTCCCTTCCCAGAAAGTATTTCTATGTATGATGAATATCCAAAAAATGACTGAAAATTTTTTGAAAGCAATTGAATTTAAAAAAAATGTTTACAACATTATGACATTTTGAAACGCTTCTACTAAAAATCTTGATTTTTTTTCTCGTAAAACCTACAAGATTTAACCTAAAACTTCGAGAAATACATCTTTTCCTCATTGAAAATCCATTTTTTTTTCAAAATTTCACCCTTGCTTCGCTCGAGCATTCATACATTTCCATTTCACACCAAAAATTAAGCTTATTCCAACTACCTCCTCGCCCACACACAACAAAAACATTGTCAATTAGCTCAAAAGTAAATAATAATTAAATTATTTTCGTTTACCAAACTGGGAACTTGACCTCCACCAAATCAAATCACCAAACTTCGTCTATGATCTAACAATTTCTTATCGATTCGCTGTGAAACCCTCCTTCACTCCTTACTCGAAATTTCAACCAAACTGGTTTTTGATGTGAGGACAACCGAAATGTTAATTCCAAATTATAGCACCAAACCTGATGCACAACCATAATTTCTCAAAAATTATCAGAATGCACATGTAAGACTATGATTTAGATGATGTAGGTATAAGGTCTCCCAACCACCCCCCCTTGTAGTATAATTCGATAGAGTATACTAAACCGAGTGCTCTTCAAAAAAATCAGGCTTATTGGCGTCGTAAAAAAATTACGAGAAGAAAAAATCTTCAACAAGATGAATCAGTTTTTTTATTTTTACAATTTTGAAAAATTTATTTCCATCTCAAAAATATGATTTTTAAAATTCAGGTGGTTAAAATTTAGCGTATAGATCAAGTGTAAATGACTCAGACATGTTTTCAGGGAACTCAGATTTTCATCATCTCATAAAAACACTAAAAATCACCTATTCCAGTTGTTTTGCAGTTTAAACTTCAATTTTTGAGGTTATGAAAGTAGGCAAGTTATATTGACTCATGGACAGACTGAACACTGCTTGTAATGTATCAATTTCGACTCTATATTCTTTATTTATCAAGCTCGTCCCAGAAGTGGATCACCCCAAGAAATAAAAGAAATTTTCCGCTAAATTTACGGCCTCATACGAGGCCTTTTAATATGAAATTTTGAACCCAAAAGTGAAATAAATCATGTACCTAGTATCTACTATCATCTCGTAATAACATTGTGATTGGGCCTCTTTAAAAAAAATATTTTTTCGATTCGAAATCGATGCCCATCTACCTCTGAAACTTGTCTAATAAATTTCTATTTTCCCTTCCAAATATTTACATTTTCTTTTGAATGCTCTAAATAAGAATTTTAGCTAATCTTAAGCTCATTCCGAAAACTTTAACCGTGTCATAAAGGCATAAAATTTCAAATGATATCGCCTGAATTTTAAATAAAATTGTATACTATTTTCGTGAGGTTTTCTATGGCTCAGTGCTAAAAAATTCCAAACTTTTTTGGAGCCACCAAGACATACGTCTCAAAACCATTTGCAGTCGATTCGGGATGCCAAAAATATGATATTCACCGACGTGTATTTCTAAATTATTTACAGAAAAATTTTCGTCAATAAAATATGAATTTGAGCTCAAAATTTACAAATTTTAGAAAATTCTGCTTTAATCGATTAAATAGGTTATTCATTCAAGATTTTTGATGCTGATGTTCGTATGTACCATTTTTATGAGCTGCTCTCCAGCACTGGAAAAGTTCAAAATTTCCCCTAAGACTACGAAACGTCTCGAAACCGCTTTCGATCGATTTGGGAGGTCGAAAGTAGGAAATATACTAAATTTCAACTGTTTTCGTTGATCAGATCAAATTTTCATGATTTACTAGACGATGAGATAATTTTGAAATTTGAAAAATTCGCCAAAATTCAAGAAATGCACTTCGGGACTTGAAATTTTGGAAATGGAGTTCTTTTAATATATATTTTCAATTTATTCGTGTATTGACTCGAAATTTTGCTTTATTTTGGGATACCTCCCTTACTAATTACAAAAAAATAGTAAAAAACGTGTTTTTTTTCAGTTTTAATTTTTTTTGAGCCTGTTGCACTTAATTTTGGAACCCCAAAAATATACATGCGATAGATGACCGCCTAACAAAGATAACAAATAAATTTCCAGCCATGAGAACACTCCAGAATTTTTTCATTTTTTTTTTTGAAAATTTCAATATAAAAAAAAATTGGAAAAATGTGAACCAAAAATTTTAAAAAAATTCTCACGCATAGTACTCAGCAAAATGTATAATATGTAAAAATTTCAATTTTTTTTACCCTCCTTTTTCAGTGACATCGTTAATCCTTATTAGGAAAGGCTCTTTAAATCAGAAGACACGTAAGTGTAATATAGCCAGCTTCACACGTCATATTAAACTTGAAAATAATACGATATTAATTTTTATGCAGAGCAAACGATTGAAGAAAAAATAATGCATCGTCATTAAAATAAATCTTCACATCGACGATCATGTTTATAAAACCAAACGTAAGTAAGTATTATACGTATTTTAAATCGTGATAAATGCTTCATAATCTATATGTACACAGGTACCTATAACAACATTCTGATTAAAAAATCTGCACGTACGACTTGCACACGAATTAGAATTGTAACGAGATAGTCGTATTTTCAGCGACCAATAAGCAACCTTACGTAAAGATCCCATAAATACGAATTAATCAATTTTCATACTAGTATTTTAAGTTTAACACTACAAAAGGAAAAACAACATTTGCAGATGTTTAGACCTCTGACATATTCTTCTTGAAGTATGTACCTATGTGAATACATTATCAATGTAATAAACGGTATAGATAGGTACTTAGACTTTTTAACAAGCGCGTGAATAGATTACAGAAAAAAAAAATACTAATAATACATAAAAAAAAAAAAAAGGAAACTGAACGTCTCATTCAAGGTTCTCATACCAAAATTTCACTTCATTTACAATACCTCCTAGTCTACTTTTTATTTTACCACGTAGGTCTCTCTCTCTATCTCAGTATGTAGTAGATCCTAGATACATTATACGTATATAAGTTATAATAATTAATAATATAAATTATCGCCGGCCCAGTGGTTTATAATTAATTAGATAGATGACGACGCGCGCACATGTGTGAGTATCTAAACAACAAATAAGGAGAATGTACGTGTATATCTTTGATAATAATTAGAATACAATATACTCGTATACCTATTAAATAACTCGTTTTAAAAACTAGATCAATTACATCGAGTTGAAATAAATGGTAAAATCTATTAACCGAGTGTTGGTTCTTTTTTATCATATTACGTCATCGTGTAATTTTTAATTCGTTTTATAAATAAAATTTGGACCAATTTCAGGGTATACTTTACTCGTATACAAGCGAACTGAACACGATGATACCTACATTATTTTCGCAATGATATGATTTTCGTCTCGACGGAATTGCCATCAGCGAGAGAGAAGTTATTTGTCAAAAAAAAAAAAAAAAAAAAAACAGCTACTTTGAAAAAAAAAAAAAAAAAAAAAAACAGCTACTTTGCAAACAAGGGCATTCGCCAATGAATGGTGTTGTCTACCATCCAGGTATATAAGTCTTGTAGGTGCGCGAGTATTACGCCGAAATAAGTGCAACGAACTTGCCCCAACCTAGAGGACCAGTTAGAGTAGGTGGTTATTTGAATAGATAATACATTCATTAAATTAATTCGGCGGCGGTTTTTTTTTTCTCTACTCTTACAACGCGTATCTACGTAGATTCAGCACGAGTATGAAAAATTGTATGTAAGTTCAATTTAATATGTAATACCGGTGTATATGACATACCTTCTTTCACTTGTTAGTAGGTATTTACTTCCTGAGTAGCTCTTTGTGCACCATAGAGAATCAGATGGCATTCTTATTCGATAGTTAATCAAGGGAAACGGATTCAACAAAATTTACCTCAATGCTTATTTCTTTGTAATATTAAAATTGATGTTGTTAATTGAATTTTGCAAATTAACTCAACTAGATATATGGGAAGCAAAAAGAAAACAATTTTCTAGGGTATCTAAATTACATATCTCATGTTTATTATAAATTACACACAAAAATACTCGCTAGCTTCTCTTAATAGGTGATTGTATGTATTTTTTTTTCACTACAGTTTAAAGCCGAGGAAAGCAGAAACGGGTCTTTGTACGTTGAATATTTGAAGTATACAGATGTTTCTTTGTTCAAAAATCATTGGTGAGAATCATCGGTGCACTCAGGTGGGACTAGAAGGCTACAGCACCCCACAGAAATCTTTCAAAAATCAATTTCAAAGCGTATTCGAAATACTTTATTTTCACGTCAAAAATACACTAAAACGTCTTTTTCTGAATAGCTCGCTCTCGATTATTTCTTAAAAGTTTTGAAAAATTCGTTCCAGACGATAATTGTACTATGTTGATACTACCTCTTTTTTTCCACCTATGGTGAGAATTTTCGAACTGATCAGCACTCATTTAATTTCTTTAGTTATTATAGCAAACTGAAGGAGTGCAATGAGGCTGAAAAGTCCAGACCCCCGCCCCCAAAGGCACATCTAGGGTCCCTTACTAAATTTACATACAAAATTTCGGTTTCCTAGCTTTATTTGGAGGAGAGTTATGCGAGGAACAAACTCAAAAAACTCAAAAAATGAGAAAACCTGACCAAAAACCCACATTTCTGGAGCTGTGAAGGGGTACAATGGAGCTGAAAAATCGGGATCCCCAAAAGGCACGTTTAGGGCCTCTACTAAATGTACATACCAAATTTCAATTTCCTAGTTCAATTTGGTAAATAAATTGGGGAGGAACAGCCCTTTTTCAAGGTCAAAAAGAGGGAAAACCCTCATATCTACCCCTCCTAATTAACCTAAGAGGTTGAATTTTTGATATGTCATAGAACTTTGAATTTCATACCGATTGGCTTAAAAAGAAACAAATTTTGCATTTTTGGCCTCTCAGTACTCTCTCCTTCAAAATGTCCACTCATATATATCTTATCCGTCGCAGAACTGAACCGATTAACCGAATTGAAGTAATTTTGGTCTGTATCGAGCAAAGTAAATAATTTTAATGTTCGGGGAAAAAATAAAATGGAAATAAATTTCTGACATGGTCAAAAATTGTCTTAATGATCTTCTATGACATTAAAACGAATTTTGTTGGTGTCATCCCCCCCCCCCCTAGCCACTGTTGGTCGATGGACTGTAATAGTCTGGTTTTCATTTTTTTTGGTCTCCCCCCCCCCCCCCCCTCTAGCCACTGTTGGTCGATGGACTGTAATAGTCTGGTTTTCATTGACTATATGACAGAAAATCATGCTGAAAAAAATGAAAACAAATGGTTGCGATAGGACCCAATTTATATTCTTTTTTTTTTAAATTTCTAATTTCCCAAAAATAAACAAAAAATTGAAAAAAGCTTTCGACAGCTAAAATTTCGGATACAATCGTCTCTCACGCTATACTTCTGATGGGCAAAAATTTTTCGATTTTTAATGAATTTTTCAAAGAATTGTCCAAAATTTATATCATGTTACTACTAATAATATCTGTAGGAAAAACTTCAAAAAATTGCCAAAATTTGAAAAATCAACTTCGGCGACTAAAAATTTGGATTATAGGTTTCTGCATAACCTTTTTTCAACAATCCAAGTTTCAACAAAATCGGAGTCGAATTGTACGCTCACTTCTCTTATTAAGTGGAAACCTGAACAGATACCACTTTAAAAAGTTTAAATAATATTAAAAATATGTAATACAAAAAGATTCATCATCTCCTTGATCGAAATTTCAAAAACAGGACGTTTCAAGTCTACGTTAACTTGATGCTATTTATTCAGAACTAGGTAAAGAATTAATTGAAAAATTCTGAAAAATCATCTGAAAATCCACAAAAAAGCAAATACATTGAAACAGAAAAAAAACACATCTGTACTGAAAACTAACCACCCTACTCATTGGAATCGAAGGTCAGCCCAGCGCCCAAATATTGATAAAAATATCCCTGGCACAAAATTTTCTAGTAGCCTCTTCCTGGGCCCTGTCCGATACTTCAAATTTCGGCCAGTTGGATCAACTTGAACAGGCTCTAAGTGTCATGTCAGTGAGTTCCTTTTGCATAAATAGTTATCCGATTCATACAAATTTTCACCTTTTGGCTCAAAATCAAACGTCATGCCATGTTTTCGTACCCTTCTATTCATTTCCCAGAAACCCCAGAGTCTAAGTTACGATAGGATTTTAACCTTATATCATTCCTATATCGAACTGATTGAAAATAAATATCAAATACATCTCAAAGTGGTAGCATTGACTTGAATACATCCCATATTTTTCTAATGAAATTTCTTCAAAGTTGAAAATCTGAAAATCTTTTAAAACATGCGAATTCAGATGTGTAATGTATCTATACAGTCAATATGTGCGATATAATGAAAATATTTCGTGGGAGGTATTGGGGTGGGGGAGTGGAGTGAATTACTAGTTCATTTTCTACCCTGTTTTCCACAATGAGCTAAACTATCTAATTCTGTTCAATGTATGTTGTCCTACATGAATATCATATCCCCAAAGATCTTACAAGATTGTAAACAAACTATTTTTTTAATGGATCAATACAGAAACCAACCCCCTCCCCTCTCCCCGCCCCAACACTTGCTTCCAATAAATTTAAATTTGAAGCAGATTTTCATGTTTAAAAAAAAAATTTCCAACTTACCCTCGTATTTGGTTTCTCCTCATTCACGTGCAGTCTGACCTTTCTTACACAAAGACCTCCTCCCACAATATATTTTTTCAACGATCACCGTATATATTGTGAATGTTATGACTCATATTTTTTGGATCTGTACCTATTTGTAAAATACCTACAATTTTCGTTTGCTCGTTAGTCTAAAATAGATGACCATACTTCGTCTTTGATGAAGACGAGAGCGATGAAATGTTTATTCAAAATAATAAGACATATATCCAAAACGTGTGTAAGACTCGTACCTACGAGTTTTACTCATGATTCATTTTTCTAATTTTTGAAAATGTTTCCGAAAAAGGATGTTGCATAAGTACCAAGGGGGGAGGGGCATAATAGTTCGGCTTATTCTTACAAAAATAAATGGATGACGAAATAATTATGTTGAATTTATTTACTTTCTTTCTTCCTTCCTTTTCACATAATTGCAGATTACAGACGGCACAGAAGAAATTCACAGGATGGCAGAGAGAAGATGTATCGGTCAAACCAGAGCATTTGAGTGACAAAAAAAATGAAAATTTGTTTTTTTTTTATTCGTCATTCAAGATTACCAAAATTTTTCCATTTTTTTTAGCATGGTTTTTAGTTAGATTTTCTACGTCATATTGTCAATGAAAATCAGACTATTACGGTTTATCGACCTAAGGCAGGTGGAGGGGGGGGGGGAGGAATACAAACAAAATCCGTTTTAGATACTTGAAAGACTATTGCAACCAATTTGGATATCAGGTTTTTTTCTATGATTTTTTTGCCCCGAAACTAAAAATTATTTGTTCAGTTCGATACCGACCAAAATCGATCAAATTTTGAAAATAGGCTTCGATTGGTGAAAGATTTGACATTTTTGAAAGGAGATTATTTCGGCTCAAAATTCACTTAAGCCCAGATTTTGGGGAGGGGGTGCTTGAGGGAAAAAAATCGCAAACATTGTTTCTTCTATACCAATCGATAGGTAATCCAAAGTTGTATGATATATCAAAAAATCAGCCCCCTAGGTCAATTAGAAGGGGAAATATGAGAGTTTTCCTCTTTTTTGACCTTGAAAAAGCGATGTACTTTCCCTATCTCCCCTCCAAATTGAGCCAGAAAGTTGAAATTCGGTACGCGGTCTTGGTAAGAGCCATAAATGTACCTTTTTGGGATTTCGAGTTTTCAGCCTCATTACAGCTCTTTACAAGCCTGAAATTTGTTTTTTTGGGTGATTTTTCTTATTTTTTGAATTTATTCCTTACACAATTCTCCTCCAAATTAAGCTCAGTAGTTGAAAAATTTGGTATGTAGATTTAGTATACGTGCTACATGTGCATTTTGGTGGTGTCGACTTGTTAGCCTCATTTACCCCCCCCCCCCCCCCCCCCTCCTCCCTCATTTCCCCCCCCCCCCCTCCCCATGGGTTAAGAAATCACGATGCTTTTTTTCAATTCATATATTTATAATATTTCACACGAAAATCAGACTGAAAAGCGTTGCTTTTTTTTTTCTTATTGGAGTCGTAAAAAAACCTTGGACTTTTGGAAAACAGGTATGTTTTCCAAAAGTCCAAGGTTTTTTTCGAAAATATTTTTTTGAAAAAGCTACATCCAAGCCGATTGGTTACGGGAGTTAAAATTTTTCACTTATCAGTTTGGTAACCCCTTTTTCTATTTCTCACATCACTCGCCATTCTACTAGTTTTCATTATAATGTTTCATGATAGAAGGGAGGAGGTGACTGTAATTTAAAACTTGATCATTTTAAAGATAAGTAACCCAATCTAAGTACACGCAGCTCACATTTGCATGAAAGTGAGGAGAGCACGTTGGACGTTCTTTGAAATCGAACAAATTAAACACAATACTTACAAACATGTGTCATAAACCTAGGATGGAATGGCAAAAAGATCCACTCATTTCAATTTCTTTGCTTAAATCTGCAAGTCAAAGAGTTAACTGGAGAGGATAATCACCCCATTTTTCAAGGACCTATACACTGCTACGAATCATGGAACCTTACGTACTTAGATCCAAGCAACGCAATATGGCGAAAAAATTCGTACATCGTACATAGTACATAAGTAGCTAAGAGATACAGGTACATAACCTATACTTAATCTATTCAAAACATACCCATCGGACCGCTGTACCATAAAACACGATAAAACACTAGACACACACAACATAACCACAATACCACCGGCTTGCAACAATACGAAAATATTCCCAAAGATTAATTAATTATCCATATATCGATTACAGACAACGCAGGCAAGTTAACACATATATCATCTTCAAGAACCGTTAGACAAATTACATACAAAATGTTCGACGAATGTATTAAGTATAAAAAGATACTTGCACGAACCAAAGAGTAAGTAACATCTCGTTAAAAGAAATTAATGACACTATAAATTGAATTCCAATAAAAGCCAACAAACTACTAACCGGAAAACTGCTGGAATAATTTCGACTTGATCATGATCAGAAGAAAGCAGCAGAGAGTTCGAAACGTAACCGATAGGTAGACGTTAAAAGAACATTTCGAATTTTTTTTAAAAGCTTTCTAATGAATAAAAAAATAAAAAATTACGAAAAACCCGTAAGTACATAAATAATACTCGTGAGAGAGATAAAATAGAGGTTTATTTGCACAGAGAACACGTCATGACTGAAGAGTGCAAATCGTACACTGATGGAATTACTTTTTCATGTATGTACAGCCTTTATATGGCAAAACAACCAGATGGTTAGAGCTAGTTACCGCAATGGGTTAACCGGCTTTGATCAGTGTTGCAACTAAAGCCAGCCCAAATAGTAGGTCTGGACTGTGTACTGTCGATGAACATACAGATGCAGGTACATTACAAAAAAACAACAAAAAAAAAAAAAACCATCATCCGAAGTCTTACTTTGTTGTGTCCTTTGGGTAGAATATTGTCGAGTAACACGTTGTTGTTGTTGTTGTTCAACCCTGCTGTACTGTTCGGTACGCTGGGTGATTTGTTTTTCTTGCTGTGAATGCTGACGTTGCATTTTCACCGCTTTTTTAACCAACAACAAAATAAAAAGTAAAAGATCGCAGCGTAAACGCCGCCTTCGCACAAATCAACTATACCAGAAAAAATGCGCACTAGTTACACCAATTCACCACAAAATAAATGAAAAAAAAAAAAAATGGAAAATAAAAATATAAAACGAGAGGGGAAAAAAAGTCGCAAATCCAAAAACGATCACTATCACTGCCTTTTTCGTTTTTTTATGCCACGAGCCATAATATAAAATTAATTCACTGTACAATTGCAGGACGTCGGTCGAAAAACAATATTGAGATACCGTTCAAGAGATGTACATACAAATCGAAATCCCTTCGTGGAGTCGGATATCGTTGGTGGGGGTTTCGAAGAAGAGTAATCGCTGCCAAAAATAGTGCCTCATGACGTACTACACTAGTTTTAGATACGGGACAGCATCAAATGACCTCCTTAAGCTCTCAATATTATGCATGTTGAATCCTGTGGCGTGTAAATTATGAAATTTCGCTAAATTACCAGCCGTTTAATCCTATATTTATTTTCTTATTTATTATATGTATACGTAATGTATGTGTTGAAAATTTCTCGCACAAGACGAAGCAGATGTTTATTTGAATAGGTCGTCGATAGAATTTTCATACGTGTAGGGAATTCTCGATACAAAGGTTTAAAGTTTTACGAAGATGGGCAAATCTGCCTCCAAGTTAAAATTTGAAACTTAACGATAGAAATTTAGTTCTTACGGTGTGAAACCCTCGTGGTAAAAATTTTAGTTCGCTACGACTCTACTACCCCTTGCTACGGGCTAAAATGTTACATTTTTCACCCTTCGCATTAGGAATTTTTATTCAAATTTCAAAAAATTCATATCGCTTTAATCAACCAAAAAAATTGGCGGAAATTCGTAAGAAGTGCAGAAAATTGATTAAAAATCATGAAAACATTTGGATAAATCGACCAAAAAACAATTTTTTCAATGCTGCGAGGGAATGCAATGAGGCTGAAAACTCAATACCTCCAAAAGGCACATCTAGGGTCTATGCTACATATGTAGGGCTACATACTAATTTTCAACTTCTTAGCTCAATTCGAAGGAGAGATAGGAGAGGAATAGCCTTTTTTTCAAGGTCAAAAAAGAAGAAACCCCGCATATCTCCCTACCTAATTGAGCTAGCAAGCTGATTTTTGTACAGGTAAATTTTCACATAATTTTCGTGATTTTTGATCATTTTTTTCAATGCTTTTGGTTTATTTTTAACAATTTATTGCGAATTTTGATCGCTTTTCTCTATTTTTTTTTTGTGGAATTTTTACCCAAATTTGCATTTTTTTTAAACGATTTTTGTCAATTTTTCGCTCAATTTTCAACATTTTTTCGTGATTTTTGATAAGATTTCTTCACTTTTAACGTATTTTTGTCAATTTTTCCTCATTTTTGATAATTTTTAAAGATTTTTCTCATATTTTAGGTCAATTTTCTACATTTTTGGAGAATTTTTGGCTATTTTTTATCTAATTTTTGATGATTTTAACAAGTTTTTTCTTATTTTGGTTTAACTTCCACATATTTTTTAGAATTTTTAAGCAATTTTTTTCACACTTTAGGTCAATTTTCACCTAATTTTGAACGTTTTTCATGATTTTTGATCAATTCTCTCTCTTTTTACCGTATTTTTTTTTGTTTAATTTTGATGGTTTTAAACGGTTTTTATCATATTTTAAATAGATTTTTCACATATTTTTCGTTATTTAAGATTAATTTTCTGCGATTTTTCAACATTTGTTTCGTGATTTTTGATCAAATTTCTTTATTTTAAACGTATTTATGTCAATTTTTTACCCCATTTTTAATGATTTGTCATAACTTTTTTCAGTATTTTTGGCCCGTTATAACAAATTTTCGTGACTTTTGATCAATTTTCTGGCTTTTTTTAACCGTTTTTGTCACATTTTTACCGAATTTTCAATGGTTTTTAACGTATTTTTGTCAATTTTTTTCCAATTTTTGATGATTTTTAACGATTTTTCGTTCAATATTCTACATTTTTGGCGTTTTCCTTCCAATTTTCGCCAATTTTAACAATTTTTTTTATATTTCACCATTTTTTTAATGATTATTGATCAATTTTCTGCACTTTTTACCTAGTTTTTTTTTTAATTTTTAGTCCGTTATAACAATTTTTCGTGATTTTTGATTAATTTTCTACATTTTTTCAACTGTTTATGTCAAATACTTACCCAATTTTCAATGCTTTTTACTGATTTTTGGCAAGTTTTTGATCGTTTTTTAATATGTTTTCGTTATTTTTGATCAAATTCCTTCTTTTTTAACGTATTTTTGTCAATTTTTTCCGATTTTCGATGATTTTAACAATTTTTTTTCATATTTTGGTTCAAATTTCACTTATTTTTCAGCATTTTTTCGTGATTTTTGATCAATTTTCTGCCTTTTCAACCCGTTTTTGTCAAATTTTTAGACAAATTTCGATGCTTTTTAACGATTTTTTCGTAAGTTTTTGCTCATTTTTCAACATTATTTCGTGATTTTTGATCAAATTCCTACACTTTTAACCTATTTTTATCTATTTTCCCCCAATTTTTGATAACGATTTTTCTCATATTTTAGGTCAATTTACCACATTTTTTTCGCATATTCAGCAGTTTTTTACCCAATTTTTGATGATTTTAATAATTTTTTTCACATTTTGGGTCAATTTCCACAGGTTTTTCAGCATTTTTTGGTGATTTTTGATCAATTACTTTAGGTTAATTTTAATCCAATTTGGAACGGTTTTTCGTGATTTTTGATCAATTTTTTGCCTTTTTAATCTATCTTTGTCAAATTTATAGGCAAATTTTGATGGTTTTTAACGTGTTTTATCTGTAGTTTTTCGTGATTTTTCCATCAATTATCTCTATTTTTACGTTTTTTTTTTTTAATTGTTCACCCAATTTTCGATGACAATTTTTAAAGATTTTTTTTCATGTTTTAGGTCAATTTTCAGAACTTTTACCTACTTTTCTTAAGTTGTTACCCAATTTTCAGTGACTTTTAACGATTTTTGATCAATTTTCAGCTATTTTTCAACATTATTTCGCGATATTTGATCAATTTTCTTCATTTTTCACGTATTTCTGTTTATTTCTACCCAATTCTCAATGATTTTTAACGATTATTTTCAAGTTAATTTTTACACGTTATTCAACACACGCTTTATGTAAAAAATTGAGCTAAAGAGAATAAATAATTATCTCCGATGCTCAAAAATGGTTTCAATGGTCTTTTATAGGAGCACAGAACGGAATCTAAAGTGTAGATATCCGTTACCCCTATGCCGCATATTCACCACAAGTTGATACAACTTGGTATGCAGATTTGCTTATCGTATACTCTTGAAATTAAAATAAATATTCTATTGTACACAATACGTAGTCTAGGTACACGTATACTGTCTCGTGCCTATGCATCCAAGGAGGGTGAAAAAGTATTTATTAATAGATCGCGGGTACATCGCTTCGAATGGGGTAAAATTTGTACCTAAATCGACGCACAAAGCGTAACGCAGGCCTAAACACATCCTTTATCAGACCATTAACCAACACCTACGTCATTACAATATGTTTTTATAAAATAAAGAGAAAAAAATAGTGGGTGAACATTACGGTTTTTTGCGCAATAATTTTTCATTTTCCAAGACTTTTCTATATGCATCACTCATGCATTTCTTCCTGACTAGATTATTTTCAAAATAGAATTAACGAACTCAACGTCATTTGAAGATTCTTTCATTATAAGCACGCGACAACAAAACGAAATCGTACTGTAAGTCACCACCGCCATGTCATTTTGGATACGTTCCAGCTCTAATTATTTTTTTACGCGATTTAAAATCCAAATAGAACATATTCTTCGTACGTAGCATTCAATTATATTGATTTACATCCCTTAAAGGCAAAACCTAGCCATAGCCAATATCTAAATTGGAATCTCACACCTTGTACAAATATCACCTCTCTTAAACCACACCACTGCTATGTTGTTAGGTACCTACCTACCTACCTACCTATCTACCTACCTACCTAGCTAACTCTCGACATTAAAAACATTATTTGGCATCTCGTATTCTAATACAGAACAATATGATTCATAATTCGACCCCACGCCTATATCAGACTCTATTTTTGAATGCACTTACACAGCAGATGATACACAATTCGAAAAACTGTACTTCACCACTCATACGACTGCTGCTTTTGTACTTGGCTTAAAATCAAATTCATCGATACTTTATGCAGTTCGATTCTGTCACTGGTATCTGCCGAAATAAATTTATATCCATCGCCTGTATACATCGCGAATCGTCCGGCGCAAATTTTTATAGCAATTCTCGACCGAAGAAAAATGACTTTTTAATTCGCTACCTACAAAGAACTACAAATTTATGCCATTAGGCTGAGCAAAAGAAAAAAAAACCGTTTAGTTATGAATTTAATGACTCCTTAATTCTGAATTAAGTCCAAAAACAAAGGCCAGTCCAATGTTAAACATGTGGTCGTATCCGAATGGTATTCGTGTTAACAAACGCCACTCAAAATTTTTTTTCTTTCGTATTTAAAACACGAAGCGAGTGAAGAAATATGAATTACACTATTTGGCAGACAAAAAATTTCAAAACGTGCGTCAATGTTTTTTTAACCGATTAATGCGAATTTTTTTTTTTTTTTTTGATAGAAATGTACTCGCTTATTTTTCATTTCGTGAATGTCAATCGAAAATAGACAAATGGGCGACATTTTTTTGCATGCATGTGCCATGTGCCCAATCTATCAATAGGAGTAATTTATTTTGTATGGACGACTTCGGAATGGATATTTAAAAAAAAAAATAATTTATCGCATATTTTTCAGAAATATGCAACAGGGTATATGGGTCAGCTCGACGTATGTATTTTAAAATGTGGTTCACGCATCATCTTCTTCCGTTAAACCATAGAAATGTGTACTTACGATACATTTTTTTTAATGAAATAATTTCTCGATATTTAGAACAATGATTCATGTATATTTATAAATGCGAATTCTCGAGGGGTCCAAGAAGTGGTCTTTCTAACTCGTATACTGATGGTGAGAGGATGAGATTAACTCTCTATTAGATCATCAATCTCGAATTTTCTAGCATTCAGAAGCCCTTGGTATCTGCCAAAATGAATTATGTACTTGGCAATTAAATCGAACTCATCGACGGAGCATTTTGTTTCAGCATCACTTTCAATGATACAATTCAACGACTGAAGTGAAGCTTGCAAATTTTCCAAGCAAAAAATTGCATAAATTCAATAAGTACTTATGAGTATTGAGTAATTTTTCAAAATATTCAAAATTTTTAGCCTTATTTTCAACGCCTCGAAAATCAGACTATTACAGAGGCGGATTAGAGCGGGAATATCAACAAAATACTTTTTTGGGTCTCAGAAGAACATTCAGACCATTTTTGCCGATGTCAAATATTAAATTCTATTAGTCTGATTTTCCATGTCGTATTGTCGATGAAAACCAGACTATTACAGTCTATCGACTAACAGGGGTTGGAGGAGGGGGGGGGCGATACCAACCAAATCCGTTTCAAGGTCATAGAAGATCATTAAGGCAATTTTCTGACTTATTTTTATCCTCGAACATTAAAATCATTTACTTTGCTCGATACAAACCAAAATCACTCCAATTCGGTCAATCGGATCAATTTTTCGGCGGATTAGATATATGAATGGAGATGATCTTGGGTCAAAATGCAGTTATGCCCCAATTTGGGGGAGAGAGTACTGAGAAGCCAAAAACGCAAAAATTGTTTCTTTTTGAGCCAATCGGTAGAGAATTCAAAGTTCTACAACATATCCAAAATTCAACCTCCTAGGCCAATTAGGAGGGGAGATATGAGGGATTTTCCTCTTTCTGACCTTGAAAAAGGGCTGTATATAGATTTAGCAAAGGCCCTAAATGTACCTTTTGGGGATTCCGACTTTTCAGCTCCATTGTATCCCTTCACAGCCCCAAAAATGTGATTTTTTAGTCATTTTTTCTTATTTTTTAAGTTTGTTGCTGGCATAACTTCCCTCTAAATTGAGCTATGTAGATGAAATTTGTTATGTAGATTTAATATAGGTCTCAAATGTGCCTTTCTAGGGTTTCATCTGTTTACTCCAATATCTGTACCTGTTCTCCTACCACTGCTAAAAAAAAAAAAAAAACAAAACATGGAGTAGGTTGACTTCGAGTTGAAAACTCTAAACTTGACATTCAAAATTTCGTGCAACTAAGCTAGAAGGGGGAGGATTAGGGACCACCACTATGCGTCCTGAAATTAGAATCATTGATCATTTTCTCGTAATTTGAAGAGACGAACAGACCAGAAGAAAAAATTGGTCCAGATTCGGATTCTTCAGGTCGAATTAACCCTGCTTGCATATTTTACACGACGATTTTACGTAGATTGTCAGGTAGGATGAAAAAAAAATTTGATTGTTTTGAATTTCTAAAGGTATGTTCCACCAATTTTTCAGACCCTCCCAAAATATATATCATGCTTCAAGATAGGATAAAGTTTTAAAAAATTCCACCCAAGGGAACCTTACTCGAAAAAATTTTTAATCACTTCGTAATATTCTCAAAACGTCAAAAAACAAAGAAAATGTGAACCGATCTGCTTAAACAGTTTACAAAACATATCCCCTTCTTCTACCTAAAGCCCATAAAAATTTTTAAAATTTTCATGCGTTCCATTTTTAGATAATGAGCATCAAATTCTACGTGTATAAAACACAATAGGTCCAGTACAAAATGAGGATTATATTTCAAAAATTTAGTTTCATTGAAAAAACAATTGAAATAATATTAAGAGAAGGGATAGCCATAGTCTTGGATTAAAATAATGCTAAACTATAACAAGGAAGGAAATCGGAGAAAAAGTAAAGAAAAAGACGGAGCGTGAAAAATTTTGACAGAACCTGCACCACACCAATAAATAATGAATTTTAAATCGTAGGTATATAGAATCCTGAAATCAGCATCCTGCAGCGATTAGAAGAGAATGGAGAAGATGATTTACATTTCGTGACCTTGATTAACCTAAAATTGATAATAGATTCAAGCTAATAATTCTTGTAGGTGTTTTTTTTTTTCAGAAGTTGCAACTTTCCAGTCTCTCGTCATCTTTGCACAGCTCGATGCCGTAAAATAACCTTGAAGGTTAAAATTTTGCGAATAGATTAGGTTTATGTTCCAGATACCTTGTAAAAAATTGGAATTTATAGAGGAAGTTCGTATTTTCAGTTTCATCTTATATTTCAGTATAGCCATTGAGAAAATTAATGTCTTACTATTATGATCGCGTAGCTTTCTCTTTAAATATTTTTACTTTTACTTAAAAAGGAAAATTTTTACAGATCCTCGTTTATCCAATTTTATTTTATTCTGTTTTATTTCGAATTTTTCAAAAAAAAAGCATCGCTTCATCAGCCTGATTTTCATGACATATTACAATCATGAGAATTGAAAATTTCCTAATCAGCAATGGGGATAACCCCCAAAAAAGCACATCAAGGATATTTACAGACGGTACATATCTAATTTTAACTTCTTATCTCAATTTGGAGGGGAGTTATACGAGGAACAAACTTAAAAAATATGAAAAAACGACAAAAAAAACCTTATATTTGAGGTTGTGAAGGGCTGAAATGGGACTGAAAAATCGATACCCTCAAAAGGCGCATCCAGGGCCTCTACTAAATGTACATATCTAATTTCAACTTCCTAGCTCAATTTGAAGGGGAGATAGGAGAGGAACAGCCCTTCTTCAAGGTCAAAAAATAAGATAACCCTCATATCTCCCCTCCTACTTGACTTAGGAAGTTGATTTTTGGATATTCCATACAACTTTTGATTCTTCATTAATTGACTTAAAAAGGGGCAATTTTTACATTTTTGATCCCTCAGCACCCCATCCCCCAAATTTAAATATCTAACATGGCTAAAAATCGTCCTAATGGTCTTCTAGGACTCCAAAATGGATTTTGTTGATATTGCTTTGCAATTGCCTTGTTTTCATTGACAATATGGCATAGAATATCAGGCTAAAAATCAATAGCTCCGGCCAGAATTTATTTCAAATTTTAGCTTATTTTTGTTGATGGTAATATTTTTGACAGATGAATACCAGATTGAAAGCTCTGATGAGGTCTCGAACTGGTAAATCACTGGAGGAAAATATTCCCCTTGCTTGAAACGATACAATAGGGTGTTTCAATTTTAAGACGTTATCAAAAGGGGGGGCATAGTGAAAAAAGTTGTGAAATGCGTCAAATAAACATAGTAAAAATTTTGGGTCCTTTATTTGGCTCTTGATTCGCCCTAAATTGCATAAAAATTTCAATTGAAATGAAAATAATTTTTTTCAATACGGCCAAAAAAGGTGAGCGGGGGGGGATATAAAATCGTACAAAAAATGAAAAAAAAAATTTTTTAAGTAGAAAAATTGGCGAAGATTTTTTTTTTTTGGGTCTCACAAGGTTCATTATGAAATATTAACATAAAAAAATTCAAAAAAAAAACTTCAATTTCTACATACATTGTAAAAATTTAAATCTTCATACCGAATTTCAACCTTCTAGCTTAATTTCATAAAATAAGAAAAAAACGACCATAAAACTACTTTTTCAGGGCGGTGAAAGGATTGCAAGGGAGCTGAAAAGTAGAAACCCCCAAAAGACATACCTATGACTCCTAAAAAGTTTACATGCTAAATTTCAACCTCCTACCTCAATTTGAAGGGGAGACATGCAGGGATACAGTTTTTTTTTTCAATGCCAATAAGAGGAAAAACGCCCAAATCTCCCCTCTTAATTGACCCGAGCGGCTGATTTTTGGATATATTATACAACTATCAATTCTCTATTTATTGGTCTAAAAACGAACAATTTTTTCGATTTTAGCGTCTCAGCGTCTCTTTTTCCAAATTTGATCACAACTGAATTTTGACACCAGGTCATCCCCACACAAAAACATCAAATCTGCCACCAATCCAAGTAAGTCTACAGCCCAAATCTGACCGATTTTCATTGGTATTAGGCTCAACGAATGATTTTTAGTTTCGTGAAAAAAAAAAATAAAAAGGAATAAATATCCGTCATGGTCGAATGTTCTTCTAGCTTCTAGGTCTCCAAAACGTATTTCGTTGATACTCCCCCATCGATCTGACATAAGTACCCTGGTTCTCATTGACATAATGACATAGAAAATCAGGCAAAAAAGAGTTATAACGGACGACGAAGAGTCGAAAAAGATCTTGAAAAGCAAAAATCAGCCCCAGACCCCAATCAGAGCTGAGGAAGTAAATATTTCGCTTTTTTGGCCTTGAAAAAGCAACCAACCACCACTGTAGTCCTTTCCGATTAACCTGGGTAACTGAAATTTGCTATGTAGACCATCTCCCAAATATGCACGCCAAATTCTTCCCAGGTAAATTTGGCTACATTTCAGATGAGGAATTGATGATTTTTAATGTCAAAAATAAAAAGAAAATCCGTCACTACTCGTTTACTCGCTGCACAAGATCGATATTACACCATTTTTCATTTACCACTAACTGGCTTAGAAAAGACTTTTTCGATTTTTGTCTTACCTAGATTCGAATAATTAGTAAACATGTATTTATTGAATGGTTGAAGGGGACGTTTTTTTTTTTTTTTTTTAAAAAAGTCATAATCACACATCGCTACACCTTAGTTAGATAACCTAGTGGAATGAAATCAGGAAAATGGAAGGAAAGGTCACGCCACTTCATTTTCGAGCCACTGCCATTATTCGGTCCTTAGAAACATTACATTTCAAATACTCTAGGGTGTGTGTTTTTTTGTAAATAAATGAAACACAATGAGACCTACAATAACCCTAAATCTCCAAACCTCAAAAATTGAAATATTTCAAGCCCCAAAGTAAACAATTGATTCTCAAACTTCGAAACGTCCTGGCGCCATAATTTATATTAAAAAAAAAAACGATAATTTATTTTTCACAGGTCATCCAATTTCAGTATTCTGAACTCGTATACCTACTCGAGGTATAAAAGTACTGTAATTAGGTACTAGGTACAGATATCATACACATATAAGAAACGATTAAAAATTTAAACATACCATTTTATTTAATCACCAATAGGTATACAAAAGAACAACGTAAAAAGTAAAAAAAAATATATATAACTAGGTAAATAAATGCAAACGTTTTCCATTTGATAAGTATAGTCTGTGTATAAGTACGTTGATAAGTGCACCTGTACGAAGTATACGAAGGTGTATCGAAGTTTCAAGAATCAGTGTTTACTACACGCACACGCTACTAAGTAGATAGGTAAATTATCATAGTCAAATGTACTCCACATCAGGCTCGTTCATTACGGTACTTTTCATTTCGGCGATTTACTCTTACACTCCTAGACAAATTACATGTCCATTAATATTGGAAGTAAAATGTACAGAAGAAGAATAGAGAGGAAAAAAAACCGTAATAAATACATCAATGCTAGGTAATTGAGCGAATGAGGTAGGTACTTATTTTAAACCCGTCAACCAGTACAGACACGCGAAATAATTCATGCAGTATTTGTGGCGTGACACGATTATACGAATATATATATATAGAGAGAGAGTGAGAGAAAGAGAGAGAGAGAGACTGAGACTTGCAACGAGTATTCAGACGCTATGATATGTTAGGTACTTTGCAGGTACTTAGCTACACTATGTGTAGGTATAAATACATATTGCAATAGGGCTATAAAACTTATATTTTGGTAGAAATGGTGGCGAGTATATGGGTATGAGTAATGCAACGATGGTAGCTCAAGATGAATCAATCAATATTAGGTCTATGCATAAGAAAGTGAGAAAGATATAGTAAAAGGGTACCTAGCCTACCTACACCTGAGATAGATGATTTGGCTCTGTCCTCAGGTTTTGAAAATCATCCTGAAACATTGTTGATGGTCTCGAAATAACGTTTTTCAGCGCAAGAACCAACCCCCGCTCACCCCTTATTCCCAGAATACTTATTCTTGCATATCGAATGATGGGTAATGTCAAAAATAGCAAAAAAACGCTGCAAAATGAGGATATTTTGAAATTTTTTCCATCAAAATTGACTAAAAATTAAACGAAACCACCATAAATGAAAAGAGCATATCAGAAAACCTCCGTAACCTAATGTTTGATTATGTGGGTTTATTTACAGACGTTTTGTGAATTTTTAAAATCATGAAAAACTAAAGTAACACATACAAGAAAGGTGCTCATTGTCGGCGCTCATTTCAAGGAGAATATTTTGCAGGTTGTAAGTGGGTGCAATGAAGCTGAAAAGTCGAAACGCCCAAACGGTACGTCCAGGACTTTTACCAAATGCACATACCAAATTTCAACTACCTAACTCAATTCGGAGTGGAGTTATGCGAGGAACAAACTCAAAAAGTAAGAAAAACAGTCCAGAAAATTACATATTTGGGATTGTGAGGTGGTGCAATAGGTCTGAAAAGTCGAAACTTCCAAAATACATATCTGTGGCTCCTACTAAGGTTACATACCAAATTTCAACTTCCTAGCTCAATGTGGAGGGAAGATAGGGGAGGAGCAGCCTTTTTTCAAGGTCAAAATAGGAAAAAAACCCGCATATCACCTCTCTTAACTGATTTACGAGGCTGATTTTTGAAAATGTTACACAAATTTGAACTGTCTATCGATTGGCTCAAAAAGGAATAATTTCTGCGATTTCAGCCCCTCAGCACCCTCTCTCTCTTAAATTTGTGGAACAACTGAATTTTTACACGAGGTCATCTCCACTCCTGAATATCAAATTTTTCGTCAGTAGAAGCCTATTTCCCAAATTTGATCAATTTGATCGGTATCGAGCTGAGAAAATGATTTTTAATTTCGGGAAAAGTATTAAAAATGGAAATAAATTTCTGACATGACCAAAAATGGTCGTAACGGTCTTCTAAAGCCCCAAAACGTATTTTGTTGATACCCCCCCTCTCTCTCTCATCTGTAGTAGATCGATAAACCGTAATAGCCCGGTTTTCATAGACAATGTGACATAGAAAATCATGCTAAAAGCTGACATGGATGTAAAAAATTTTCCATTTTTTTAACTCAAGGTAGAGTTCAAACTCCCCTGCTCCCCTTATCCTGTAACTACGTCATTGTAAATTACTAGGTTAGGTATTGGTATGTTTTGTGAAACACCATGTGCGGGAAGTTGGCGTTGTTCACTGAATCGTTGAAAAGCAAAAAAGAATCAGAATAGCGCATTTTCCAAAAAAAAATTTGGATTTTGTATTGGGGGGGGGGAGGGGGTTAATTTTCAACTTTTAGTACGACTATGTTAAAACCGAAAATCACGAAAAATGAATGAATTTCGATAAAAATTAGCCGAAGCGTGTAGAATTACGTATTTAGTAACATGTTACGAGGAAAATTTTTTTGACCAAAATTGACCCTCCGTCTAAGAGTGAAAAAGTGGTATAAAAATAAGTTTTTCGCATTTTTGAAGGTTTTCCACCCGTACAGAAAATTCTGAAATATGTAACCGAAATGGTCGTTAAAAATCTTAAAATGTCCATATGACCTTGAAAAAAAGGCTGAAAAATTTTTCAAAAAATTTCCACAGATAGTGCTTGGCAGTGGCTTACATCTCTGCAAGTTTGAAAAAATTCGGATGAAAACTTTCAGAAATAAAAATTTCGAACGAAAACCGATGTTTCACCCCCGTTAATAGGGTTAGAATTACTTTGACGAGCTGAACATTTTTTCACGAGGGTTTTAGACCATAAGGACCAACTTCCGCCAGAAAAATTCAAAATCCGTGCTCAGTACCGATTCACCATACAAGGTGGGCAAGACTCGTTAGGAAATGTTCTAGCATTGACAGAAAATTTGATATTCTGGAGTGGGGATGACCTTGGATCAAAATTCAATTGTGCTCAAATTTGGGGCAGAGAGTGCTACGGGCCTTAAATCTCAAAAATTGTTTCTTTTAGAGCCCATCGATAGACAATCCAAAATGGTAGAGTATGTCCGAAAATTAACCTCTTAGGTCAATTAGGAGGGGAATATGAGGATTTTCCACCTTTTTGACCTTGAAAAAAAGGCCTGTTCCTCCCCTACCTCCCATCCAAATTGAGCTAGGAAGTTGAAATTTGGTATAGAGACCTAGTAAGGCCCATAGATGTGTCTTTTAGTGGTTTCAAATTTTCAGACCTATTGAACCCCCTTGCAGCCTAGAAATGAAGCTTTTTGGGCGGATTTTCTTATGTTTTGAGTTTGTTTATCGTATAACTCACCTCTAAATTGAACTACGAAGTTGAAATCTGATATACTTGTGCTTTTTGAGGGTTTTGACATTTCAGCCTCATTGCACCCTTTCACAACCTCGAAAATGAAGCATGACCTAGCGTAGTTTCAAATTTTTTTAAATCAGCAACGACTACGAACACCTTCCTGGTATGTGTTATTTCAGTTTTACATACTTTCAAAAGCTCACAGAATTTCTATAAACAAACACACGTAATACAAAATTGAAATACAGAGCCCCCCCTCTTGACGCTACACATTATAGTTGGTTTTAATTTTCTCACATAAACATACCTTTTATGACGATTTTTAAATAAGAAATATAAATTTTTCACTATGACAGCGGAGAGAGGTGGGGGTGGGGGGGGTGAGTGATTACTGCGCTCAAAGATTTTTTAGAGAACACCCAATTAAATGTTTCGTGATGATTTTCGAAACCTGTGAACAGGGTCAAATCACCTATCTTGACCGTAGGCACCATTTTGAATTAAAAATTGGCATATCCTATACATAGAACTCGTGTCTATTTTGAATAAAATGCTCAACGAACAAATAGGTAATAGAAAAATACTCCTCGAAACGATATAAATCTACGCATATATAGATATAAGTTGTAGGTAATATACGCGGAGTAATTATAATACTGAGAATACACGCCGGTTAATTCGCCGACAATGAAAATTATCCGAACGTAACATTATAATGGTGATTTTCAGTTCGGAATATTTGGCAGTTTATATAAAAATTACACTCATACTACATCGTGTACAAAAAAACTCTACCATGAGGATAATACAGATTCATCAGCACGTAGAAAAATCGGAGAGAGTAAGAGAACTGCATGGACGAGATCCAAAATATAGCGAAATTTTTCTAATAAAATGTTGTTTGTAGTATGACCAGAAGAAAGTATAAACAAGGGGGTAGAAACGCAAGGACAATACAGTAATTTCGAGATCCTGATCTCTCTTCGTCAGAAGTAACAAGGTACGTAAGTAATATACCCAGTGGCCACAGTAGTACTCCCATCACATCACGTACGTAATGTTAAAATCGTCTCGCAATTGGTTTAAATCTCGTGTACATAAACGAAAAAATAAAAAATGAAAAAAAATAAAAAGAGCTATTAGTCTTTCCCATTGTATCAAATTTTCAGCCGCCAAAGTCCGAATAATATTTACCATCAAAATGTACCAGTTTTAATAAAAATGACATAAGACACGATGACACAGTTAAAATTAGAATCGCGTTAAAGGGAGGGAGAGGGCAGACAGAGCGCGAAGCTCGATGTACGCTGTGGGTAGTACAAATTCTCCAACTTGGCATGATACTAAAACGCCAGTCTTAGCAGTAGTACAAGCTATGTAAAAAAAAACTCAAAATAACTTTATTTACGTCTTTTATCGAGTACACACGTTGAAATCTGTTCCTTTTCTATTCGTACTAAGACGAAAAAAAGAGAAAAAAATTTTTTTTCCTCTCTTTTGTAGCCGTAGAGTGTAGACCGACGACGACGCGTACCAATGACGGTACGGGACACGATAAACATTCGCAATCCAATATCCGATCACAGCGCATGCTCGTTCGTTTTAAAAATATTTTTATATTTGGACGTTTTTCGAATTTTACACCAAATTAATCTGAATAATTCGTCTCTGGCGAATATTTTCATAGTTGTTAATTGCCTCTAACACGTAGAACAGCCTCGTCCAAATGTACACATGTGTTCTTCTTCTACGTGAATAGTAAGACGGACGTTATGAATGCGTTTCTCGACCTTTACAGGCGCTATAAACGGCGGATTGAATTTCAAAAAACAATTAGGTCTTTAGCAAAGAAAATAATTGGTAAATTTTTTATCTAAGTGGTAAGTCGTATCGTCTGGTTCAAGGGTGAAATTTGGTATACTCATATCTCCATACTTTATAAAGGCCACAAATATCACCAACAGGGATCACAATTACATATTTTCTAACCCTGAAACAACTTTAAAGAATTGCTCGAGTATATGCGAAATTTTCTTTCTAAATTCATCTTACAAATTCTTGATGTAAATTAAACTTAGCTTTAAAACCCCTCCACAGTTTGAATCGCTGTACGGTGCACGTGTCATAAAAAATTGATGGATGAAAACTCATAAAATGTTAACAGAGGTTATTGGAATATTGCAGAATTATCAATTAAGGAGAATGAATAACTGGACTGCTATTCTTATCCAGAATATTTTTTGCAACCGCAATGTTCTTTGAAAACCTCAAGGATAAAGTCTGCCTTGTTCAAGACGAATTTTGGTATTTTAAATTTCTAACTGCGATGGCTTATTAAGGAGTTATTCGTGAAAAATGAGATGAGAACACATTAAAAATTATTCTGCAAAAACCTCATCAATTATGAAGAAAAATTAGTAAAATAAGCACATTAAGCAGGTATAATTTTGGGTACATCCTTTCCTCCTTTTATAGTCAGAACACGAGCGTTATAATTTGGTTTTCGCCCATCTGCTTCGACTTGTTATGGGCCAAAACGTAACTATTTTTTAGCCTAGGTTTTAAAAATTTTTATTTTCGCAATTTTTGGACCGAATTTTTTAAAACTTTTGTTGCACGCGGGGGGGGGGAAGGTAGACTATATCAAAAGGGTATTGATGGCTGTTTCAAAAAACATTTTCGACAAGAATATTTATCAAAAATCGTTTTTAAAAAATGTTGAAAATTAGGTGAAAATGGACCAAACGTGTAAAAGTAATCTTTGAAAATTATCAAAAATTCAATTAAAAAATTGGCAAAAGTATGTTGAAAATTCAGAAAATTGATAAAAAATTACTAAAAAAAAAAAATGTTGAAAAATGAGTGGGAATTGATCAAAAATCGTTTTAAATCGTTGAAAATTGGATGAAAATTTAATAAAAACGGTTAAAAATGTAGAAAATTCATCAAAAATCACGAAAAACTTAGAAATTGAGTAAAAATTTGACAAAAATGGCTAAAAAGTGCAGCAAATTGGTCAAATATGATTAAAAAATATTTCAAAATCGCCGAAAATTATGTGAAAAATTAACAATAATGCTTAAAAAATGCACAAAATTGTTCAAAAATCACGATAAAATATTGAAAAATGAGTGAAAATTAGCCCAAACTCGTTAAAGATCATTAAAAGTTGGGTAAAAATTTCACAAAAACGGGTAAAAAATGCAGGAGCCTGATCAAATATATGAAAAAAATGATCAAAAATTGGGCAAAAATTAGGACTAAAAGGGTAAAAAGTGCAGAAAATTGATCAATAATCATTAAAAAATGGTGAAAAACATGGGAAAGTTGACCTAAAATATTAAAAAAAAATTGTTAGAATAGGTGAAAATTGGAAAAAAACGCTAAAAATGTAGAAAATTGACCTAAAGTATGAGAAAGATCGTTAAAAATCATCAAAAATTGGAAAAAATTGACAAAAATACGTTTAAAGTGTAGAAATTTGACCAAAAATCACGAAAAAATGCAGTATAATGAGTGAAAACTTGGCGAAAATCGTTAAAAAGCATTGAAAATTGGGTAAAACTGTGACAAAAACGGTTTAAAAAAACAGAAAATTGATCAAAAGTCACGAAAGACTGTTCAAAATCAGATGAAAATTGACCTGAAGTATGAAAAAAATCGAGTAAAAATTCTAAAAAATAAGTGAAAGTTGACCCAAAATAAGAAAAAACTAGTTAAAATCATCAAAAAATGGTGAAAAACATGTGAAAGTGGACCCAAAATACAGAAAAAAATTGTTCAAATTGGCAAAAATTTAGAAGAAAACGTCAAAAATGTAGAAAATTGACCTAAAATATGAGAAAAATCGTTAAAAATATAGAAATTTGCCCAAAAATCACGAAAAAATGTAGAATAATGAGCGAAAACTTGGTCAAAATCGTTAAAATGCATTGAAAATTGCGTAAAAATTTGACAAAAACCGTTAAAAAAATGCAGAAAATTGATCAAAAGTCACGAAAATCGTTGAAAATAGACAAATAGTATTGAAAAAAAATATGAATACTCATCAAAAATGTGGTATAAAATTGACAGAAATATGTTTAAAATGCTGAAATTGGATCAAAAATCACGAAAAAATGCTGAAAAATGAGTGAAAATTGACCAAAAATGGGTAAATAATGCCGAAAGTCGATCAAAAAGGATGAAAAAATGTTGAAAAACTGGCGAAAATTGGCTAAAAATTGTTCAAAATTATTGAAAATTAGGTTAAAATGCAGAGTTTTTCGTGATTTTTGATCAGTTTGATTCATTTTTTTACCGCTTCTTGCCAAATTTTTGGTCAATTTTCAATCATTTTTAACGATTTTTGTTCAATTTTCACTCATTTTCAACACTTTTCAGTAACTTTTTTAAATTTTTTGCATTTTTAACGTATTTTTATTAAATTCTTCACCAAATTTCGATGGTTTTTCACGATTTTTTCATATTTTTAGTCAATTTTCAAAAATTGTTCACCATTATTTTCGTGCCTTTTAATCAATTTTCTGCACTTTCCATCCATTTTTGTCGAATTTTTACCTAATTTTCAATGATGTTAAACGATTTTTGGTCAATTTTCACATATTTTTCAACATTATTTGTTCATGTTCGATCAGTTTTCTGCATTTTTTACGTGTTTTTATCAATTTTTCATGATTTTTGGGGATTTTTTTTACATTTTTAGTGTTTTTATCGTGTGAATGCTGTTTTTGGGGGTAGTTTGAGGTACTGAACACGAATCTGCAGCTAGTTTTTTTGTTTAATAATTTCATGAGTGAAGAAAATAAGATTCTCAATTTCTTACCTTCGCGTTTTAATTATCTTAATTAAAATTACGAAAAAGAAAGGAAATGACGTGAAAATGTGGAAAGTGGTGCATAAAAAGCTAGGTAACTATCCTTCAAAACTTACATTATGACGGTTACGGTTTCTAAAAATTTCATTTTTTTTGCTTATATTTCTTACGCACAATACGTTGTTTTTAAATCATGAAAATCTGCTTAAAGGCGCTTAATCGGCAGCTGAAAATTGGAATTAAAGGTTTTATGACATTCTATTTCCAATTATTGTTCAAATCACAATAGACCGTTTCAAGTGGTTCCCTTCTCGTAAGAAGGATTCAGGATAATAATGAAACGAGGTCATCATAATATAGAAATTCGGCATAGTTAGTAAAATTGGAGCATAAAAAAAAAGGTCCCCTTTGCCCTTTAACATCGTTAATAAAGAGCCCTTCATCATACCAATGATAATAGATTTCTGCTCACAATTGTATAATAAATTGTATTTACATTTGATACTTTGATTGAAAATCAAACATACGTAGATGCCCAAGGTCCCAATAAACCACTGAGCTCAAGTTCAATACAGAAATTAATATTTGAAAACATACACAAAAACCCATCGATTTTTTGAATCAGACGTGTCATGAAAAAACATTCATCTATCGTATTTTCAATCTCTTGTAGACCACTGAAAAAGTTTTCAGTAATGCTGTATGTACTAGGATGGGCCAAATTTGATTTCTTTTAAAAATCAGCAAATGGCGGGGGTCACAATAGTTGCGAAATGACCTCAAAATGATGTGGTAAAAATTTCAACTTTACAATTTAAATTTTTAAACTTGCAAAACGGACTCAAAATTTATCAATTTTCAAAAATTTTCAAAAAAATTGGAAAATTTTTTTCCAAAAAAAGAATTACATATCACACGTACACATTTATAAGTACCCAAAATTATGAACGTTGATAAACTCTCACCACCTCTCCTTTTTTCAGAGATTTTTATAAAATGCTACTTTTTATGTTTTTCACGATTTTCCGGAAAACCATGAAGGAAATTTTATTCGACAATCGTCCTCTTGAAATGGATATAGAAGCGAAAAATTTCAATTTTATCTATCATCGATGATTTTCAGGTGGGCTTATAGAATAGTTTTTTCCAGAATTTTTTTGCATCATGAAAATTTTTTTAAGAAAACTGTGTAGTGAAATGGACCAAGTGTACTTACCTTTTGCTAATTTAAGGTCGGTTTACATCGCTTGTACCCTTTTCAATCGTTCTTAATATCTCAACAAAAAATACAGCATAAATGTTTCAAAAAAATTTTTTTAATAAAAAAAAGCGATGCTTTTTAGCCTAATTTTTAAGACATTAAGGTTCAATGGAGCTAAAAAGTCGAGACCACCAAAAGGCACATCTAAGGCCCCCTATTATATGTATATACCGAATTTTAACTACCTAACTCAATTTTGAGGAGAGTTATGCGGGAAACAAAGCCAAAATATAAGAAAAACCTATCAAAAAACTACTCTTTTGAGGCTGTGAGGGGGTGAAATTCGGCTGAAAAGTTGAAACGCCCAAAAGGCACATCTAAGACCCTACTAAATGTATTTACCCGATTTCAACTACCTAGCTCAATTCTGAGGGGAGTTATGTGAGGAACAATCTCAAAAAAATGAGAAAAAAGAGAAAAACCGATAAAAAGAAGATCAAAACCCACTTTTTTTAGGGCTGTGAGGGGTGCAATGGAGCTAGAAAGTTGCAATACTCAAAAGGTACATCTAGAGCTCCAACTAAATGTATATACCAAATTTCAACTTCCTAACTCAATTTGTGGGGAGATAGGGGAGGAACAGCTCTTTTTAAGGTGAAAAAAGGGGAAACTGCCTATGCTTCCCCTCTTAATGGACTTGACAAATTGAATTTTGTACATGTTCAACAACTTTTGCCTCCATCAATTGGCTTAAAAAGAGGGGATTTTTGCGTTTTTAATCCCTCAGCACACTCTACACCTAATTGGGGTAAAACTAAATTTTGACCCAAGTTCATCCCCACTCATATATATTTAATCCACCCTCCAAACTGCGAAAAAAATAATTTTAATGTTCGGAGGAAAAAAAAATATATATCTGACATGGCTAAAAATTGTTTTAATGGTATTTTAGGGCTCCAAAAAGGGTTTAGTTGGTATTCCCCTCTCATCCACCGTTGGTTGATAGATTGTAATAGCCTAATTTTCATTGACGATATGACATAGTAAGTCAGGCTAATAACTTTTAAGGATCCAAGATAGATGAAATATGTTTCTTTATTATATATATTTTTTAGAAAAGCTTTTCTTCAAATTTCAACAAATCAATTTTATAAACGTGAAAAATGACCATTTTTGAGTGCCTCTGAAAAATCGGTTATGGTAGGTAAAATTGAAACATTAATGCATTTAATTAACTAAAATTGATGTCATGATCGTACATCAATTTCAGGAGGGAATTTCTCAAAATAAAATTTCTTTCGCTGTTTTTCAGAAAATCGTTAAAAAAAACCAAGAGCAGCATTTTTCAAAAATCCCTGAAAAAAGAAAAAATTATGAAAATTTGCCAAAAATGATAATTTTGAGTATAAATACTCGTGTGTAATAATTTCATTTTAGGAAAATATTTTCAAATATATTTTTTTAGATTTTTAAAAATTAATTAACTTGGAGTCGGTTTTGTAAGTTTGAACAATTCAGATGGAAAGCTGAAATTTTTACGACATCATTTTGGGACACTTCGCAACTGTTGTAATCCGGCCATTTGTAAATTTCCAAAAAAAAAAAAAAAACAAAAAAAAATTCAATCCATTCCAAGATGAATTTCTCATCGAAAAAAAAAACCATTATACCTAAATAAATTAAAAACCATATCAAATTACGAACCTAAACCTTATTCACCTACTATACATCCGCCACCAATCATCTAATTTACAACTACTGCATTGAAAGAATTAAAATAAGTACATAGAGATAGATAACAAAATTAGGAAACGATACATAGATAGAGAAAATTAAACACCGAAGCCCACATACAGCTACATATGAAATTAACAAATAAGTAACCAACGACAACTACGTAGCATATATCTACACTAAAAAGCAATAGTATACCTTACACCAAGTAGAAGACCCAAGAAGATGTAATAAAATTAAAAAGTAACACATACCGTAAAACGAATTTCGTATATTTCATTTATTTATTTATACAATTAGTTACAATAAACGTAATAACATGCATATTAATAAGTGATAGAAGAAAGTGACCGATACAAATACAAATGGAAGTTAATATCTGTGAAGTCTTACGCCACAGAGAGCGAATAAGAGAAAGAAATATTTATAGAACAGAAAAACAAGATATAACAAGAACACAGAAAAGATGTGTTATTGTACATTAACATCCCAATAATTGAATATTGTTCAAAAATACGACCCCTTAAAAGAAGCTTTACTTTTTAATGTAATTCCTTCTCTCACCTGATACACTCAGTGTTGCTGATGTTTCGGCTAAACCTCCGTTATTCTTAGCGATGCATTGATATGTTCCAGCGTCGTCTGCAATCAAATAATAATATCTCGATGAAAATTTATTTCCGTCTTATAAACTCTAAACCAAGAGACGAAGAAAGCTTCAACTTACATTTATATGTTTTAAATAAGGTAAGTTTGCAAACGCCGTTTCTGAAATTAATTTGTAATAAATCAGTATCACGTAAGATTTCGCCATCTTTTTTCCAAACAATTGATAATGGAGGATCAGACTGTACAATACATTCGAATCTAGCTAAACTACCAATCACAGCTGCAATATCGTGTAAAGGCTGTAGGGGAAAAAAAAAATGCACAACATTTATAATCAATACAAAGCATTTTTCTACAATTCAAATCGCTTGATAAATGGTGAAAAAAAATTACCGTAGTGAATACTGGCGCTTTTTGTGGTCTATCTGATTCGCTGCTTCCATTAATGATGATATATTCAGCTTCAGTCGAACGTTGTACATCCGATGTCCATCCTGCCTCATTCGAAGATGCTGTAATAATAATAAAACAAAAATAATATAAATATTTTTCATCGAATTTTAACACCTCCCAACACGTAGTGCTCGTCTACAAATTAAATATTAATTACGGACACGAATAAAGGGGTTAGAATACCATGCAAGAATAATAATCTACAATCAAAAAGAAAATCACCAATTTTCTGCTTCGTTTTGAACAGACAAATGACTAACCCTGAATGATAGGTAATTTTTTTAATCAACGTGAATAACAAACGCATGCAAATTTTATCCCTTGGTAGTCTCGTTAAATCGATTATTTCGTTAAAAAAATAATAATAATAATAATAAATAGATAGGTATTATACACATAGTACGTATAGGAAACGAATAAAAATTTACACGTTTTTAGTCAGGTAATGATATAATCTACGTAGGTAAGAATATTTTCACCACCGAGAAATATGTATATAATAAGCGCTATTACAACATTCATACAGAGAGCGAACAAAAATCTCAACCTGTTTGATTTCTTCTCGTTAAAGATTCCGAAGCCGAACGATAGGGGCATACTTTTGGTGTCCACGTTGAATAATCAACGTCGATAATTTTTTTAGGTTTGAAATGAGGAATGTTATGGGGTGGTTTTGGAATTACTACAACCGGAATGTTGGATTGGTTACAAGGGGGCATCGTGCTAGTTTTATCTTCATTTAGAGCCGGCGATATTAAACGGTATTCGTATCCGAAATCGTATTTGAAAAATATCAATTCGACGTTCGGATCGAGTCGTTCTATACCTATGGGTTAGAGGAGAGAAAAACCGAATAAAACATATCAAACCATAGGTAGATGTTGTTAAGAGTAGAAATATGAAATATTCGTTTAGCGGTTGAGCATATCTTACCATGTTCGGTATTTCTGTAATGGTCTCTGAATACTTGGGGTTCGTTGTCGCGCGAATAAACTGGCGTACTGTACAGTGAAGGAGATTTCAAAGCACCTTGTTTCAGTTCGTTTTGTTTATTGTTTACTTTGTTTACAATATCGTCGATGAATTGTTGCGAATTCGATTTGTAACATTTGAACGTTTCGCTTTGCTTTGACGAGGCTGTAAAAACAAAATAATAATATGGTATAGGAATTTAATGCTGATAAATTTTTAGAAATAAATAAGAATCACCTTCTCTTTGTCTTGATGGTAAGAAAAGCGATGCTTTTCCAGCCTGATTTTTGTGAAATATCAGAATTATAGTGGTAGGGGTTGAGGGTGATTTTAAAGTGCGAAATTCAGACCATCAGAGGCCACATTTAGAACCCTATGTAATCTACCTGTCAAATTTATGTACAAGAACCCAACCAGAGCCAGAGTCTATTGCTTTGCTAGTACTGCTCGCAATACGAATAAATACAAAAGCAGCATCGCTTTGTGATACTTTTTCAGCCTGATTTCTATGAAATATTATACTCGGGTAAATTGAGAAAAATCAACGCAAGTGGTGCAGGTAAGAGGATGAGAAGGGGCTAAAAAGTCAACACCAAAAAGCAGGTCTAGGACCTATGCTAAATCTATATTCTAAATTTAAACTTCCTATTTCAATATGAAGGGGAGGTATGCAAGGAACAAACTCAAAAACTACCATTTTTGGGATTGTGAAGGGGTGCAATGAAGCTGAACATTCGAGACCCAAAAAAGTCACATCTAAGGCCCCTACTAAATGTACATACCAAATTTCAACTTGCTAGTTCAATTTGAAGGGGAGTTATGTGAATACCAAACTAAAAAAAACACATTTTTTTGGACTATTAAAGGGTACAATGAGGCATAAAAGTCGAGATCCGTAAAAGACACATTTAAGGCCTCCACTAAATGTACATACAAAATTTCAACTACCTAGCTCAATTTGGTGGGGAGATAGGATGGCAACAACCCTTTCCCAAGGTCAAAAATGGGGAAAATGCCCATACTTTCCCTCCCAATTGACTTAGGAGGTTGATTTTTTGGTATTATGATATGCAACTTTTAATTCTCTATCAATTGACTTAAAAATGGACAATTTTTGCATTTTTGACCGTTCAACACCCCATCCCTCAAATCGGGGCATAACTTAATTTTAACCCAAGTTCATCCCCACTCATATATATCTAATCCGCCGCTAAACTGAGCCGATTGACCGAGTGGGAGCGATTTAGTCGGTATTGAGCGGAGTAAATAATTTTAATGTTCGGCGGAAAAAAATAAAAAAATAATAAAAATAGAAATAAATATGTGACATGGCTAAAAATTGTCTTAATAGTCTTCTAAGACGCTGAAATGGATTTTGTTGATATTCCCGTCTCCCTCATCTACTTTATAGGTCAATAGACTGTAATAGCCTAGTTTTCATTGAAAATATGACATAGAAAATCAAACTAAAAACTGATCAAAAACTACATTTTCAAGGTTGGGGAAAGGGAAGGGGGCTGCAGTGAGACTGAAAAGTCGAAACTTCCAAAAGGCGCATCTAGAACGAAAACCAAATCTACATACCAAATTTCAACTTCCTAGCTCAATTTGGAGGAGAGTTATGCGAGGAACAAACTCAAAAAATAAAAAAACGATCAAAAAATCACATATTTGGAGCTGTGAGGGGGTGAAATGGGGCTGAAAAATTGAAACCTACAAAAGGCTCATGTAGGACCCCCCCCCCAGTACATACCAATTTTTAATTTCCCAGCTCAATTTGGTAGGGAGAAAGGGGAGGAACAATCCTTTTTCAAGGTCAAAAAGAGGAAATTCCCCATATATTTCCTGCTAGTTGACCTAGGAGACTGATTTTTGGATATCTTATGTAACTTCATTTTGTCTATGATTGGCTGAAAAAGAAGCAATTTTTACAATTCTAGCCTCTCAGCACCCCTCCCCCCTCATTTGGGCAATACTGAATTTCCACCCGAGGTCAACCTCGTTCCAGAACATCAAATCCGCTGCCAATTTAAATATATTTTCCAAATTTGACTAATTTTGGTTGCTATCGATTGAGTAAATAATTTTCAGTTCTGAGGAGAAAAATAATTGAAAAAAAACAATTGAAATAAATATCTGATATGGGTATGAATGATCGTAATGGTCTTCTAGCACGCCAAAATGTTTTTTTTTTTAATACTTCCCTCCCCGTTCATCCGCCATTGGTCGATAGACCGTAATAGCCTAGTTTTCATTGACAATATGATGCATATAATCAGACTAATAAATTTCTTCGATTAATTTAGAATTCAATAAACTCAACACAATACTCACTGAAACTGTCGACAGGAATACGAGATTGCGAAAATATCTCGCTAGACGAATCTCCTTGTTGGTACGATACGTCATCTGTGTACGAAGTACTTCTACTTTCGAAACGCTTTTTGATCTCCTCTACTTTCTGTATCCTTTTTACTTCGGTACTATATTTCGAAAACGACGATTTATCCACCGACTCCGATACCGAATGTTGATAACCTTCGTAACTGTTGGCTCTTTGGTAGTTTTTTGAATCCTTAACAGGTTTCACGATTTCATTGGAAGCTGCTACGTCTCCGCTATACCCGTAAGTTTTAAATTTATTAAATGTCGAAACATTTTCTACGCTGCTAGGTTTCGAGTATTGTGTAACAGCAGGCGAAACTGGTTGAAATTTCGATACGTTGTTATCGGAGTACGCAGTAGACGTAGAATATTCGTTCTGATTAGAGAATGTACGTTTGACTGGAGCCAAATTTGGTCGTACTGGTCGATAATGAGGTTCCTCTGGTTCAGAGTCGGATGGACGCCAAATTGGAGGGATCCTTGAGTCGAAATCACTCTCGTAATCGCTTTCGCGGTAATCTGATTTTGTAAATTTGGGCGGATTTACTGATGTGTACGTAGGAGCGAAAGATTTCGCGGTCGTCGAAGTTTTCGATTCGTTTAACGTTCGAGTTACCTGTAAACATAGAAACAGTAAACAAATTTAATCATTGAAAAAATAGTTTCTTCGTGTTTTCCAAGATTAGTGGAACATCAAAACACAATTTATTCATATTAATATTTAACCTAATTTTCGTGAAATGTTGAGGTTGCGTGAATTATTACACATATAGTATTAGATGAAGCATCGCTTTTCCAAATAGTTGTAGTGATTCAGGTTGATTTTAGAATGAACACTAGAAACACCGAAAAGGCATATCATTATTGACTTCAAAAACGCTTGTAGAATCTATAGACCAAATGTAAATTCCTTATCCTGCTACAGACGTCAAGGAGTTAAAAAAAGACATTAGCATAGATTGTAGACAATGAAACATCAAGATGGGAATCAGCGAATACAGCAGTAAGGGGATTACAGAAATTTTTGGTTCAAAGTTCCTCAGACTTTTCTGTTAGGAGCGCTGTTCACTAATCCATGTTCAACTTGCTCACAATTCTTATTGGATAAGATCTCAGACGCAGATCAGATGTAAATTATTTGAGATTTCCATCTACTATCTACAGAAAGCATAACTTCTGAGGGACCAATGACTGTCGAGCTATCGTCGAGCTAGAATTGGTGAACAGCGCTTCTACAGGGAAAAACAAGCGGAACTCAAAACCGTAATCCCTTTACACCTGGAGCAGGAGATTCCCATCTTGGCGTTTCAGTGTCTGTAGCATAGATGTATAGTAGGGCCAGATACGAGTTCAACTATGATAGTCTGACCCCCCTCCCCTCTTCCCAATAAGTATCACTGTACAGGTACCTAAAAATTTAAAAAATGAGCGGTTTCAGAATTTTGATCTGATTACCTATCCAAGTAGAGAACCTTGTAGACAAAAATTTCTCCTACAAATTTTGTCATGTACACATTTTGCCTATCTCCATTATTGAAGGAGCAGCATTCATTTGAATTTTATAAGCCCTTCAAAAATAAAGATAGGCAAATTTTATAAATAACAAAAAATGCTGAAAAACTCGACTAGTACAAAGTTCACTATTTAAAACGGCGATTTGGACAAATTTTTCGTCCTCAAAATTATGCATGGCGTAATTGGAGCAATGTAAAATTTTGAGAACGATTGTTTTTACGATTTTTGTCCCCTTCATCCACTCCCCAAATTTTGGACATGGTTGAATTTTGACCCAACCCATCGTGCAAATGGTGTCAGAAGAACGGTTGTCACCTGACGCAAAAGTGGTTCAGACTTCTAGCAGTGAAAATGGCACGAATCTGACGCTATCTATCACCAATGTACCAATCAAAAGCTTTTATTTAGAAAATTGATAGCTCAAAGAAATAGATGGCTAGCAAATTTTTAATTTTTGCAAATTTTTTTCATTCTAATCGGTTAAAAATCAGTGTCATTTTATGTTTACAAAAGTCTCACTTTCTGACGCGTCAGATGGCACTAATTTGACACCATTTGCACGATGGAAAGATCATCCCCACTCATATATGTCAAATTTCAGTGCTTATTTTAAGGAAAATGTGGAGCTACGCAAGAATATACCTACTACATTATCGGGGTTGTGAGAGGGTGCAACGAGGCTGGAAAGTCGAAAGTACAAAAGACATATCTATGGTCCTTACTAAATCTAAATATCAAATTTCAACTTCCCAGTTCAATTTTGAGTGGAGTTATGCGAGGAACAAACTCAAAACATTAGAAAACCCAGCCAAAAAACCACATTTCTGAGTTCTAACAGAACGCAATCGGCCTAAAAAGTCGAAACCTCCAAAAAGCACATTGAACGCCCCTACTAAATCTACATACTCAATTTGAAGGTAAGATAGGAGAGGAACCATCTTTTTTTAAGGTCAAAATGGGGGAAAACACTTTTATCTCCCCTCTGAATTGACCCCGGAAACTGATTTCTGGATATGTTATATAACTTTAGATTGTTTATGAACTGGCTCAAAAAAGAACAATTTTTACCACTTTAGCCGCTCAGCACCCTCTCCCCCAAATTTTGGCGTAACTGAATTTTGACCCGAGGTCATCCCTACCTCAGAATATCAAATTCACCGCCAATCGAAGCCTATTTCCTAAATTTGATTGATTTTGGTCCAATGATTTTTAGTTTGAGGAAGGGGAGATAAAAAAAATAATAATAAATATCTGTCATGACCAAAAATGGTCATAATGGTTTTCTAGAGCCTCAGAATGGATTTTGTTGATTCCCCCCACTCACAAACAGCCGAAGGTAGATGGCATAGAAAATCAGGCTAAAAATTAATATAACGATGTAGGTCAATGGGCCATAATAGTCTGCTTTTCTTAGACAATACGAGTATGACCGAGGAAATTGTAGTTCGAAAATTAAGAAAGAAATCAAACAAAATTAAAACACACTGGTTAAATTATTAATCACATCAGGACTTAGTTTAGTCAATTCTGTTATCTCAACAGTTGATAAATGAGTGTTAGGTATCGTTTAATGGGATGAACACAAATCACACATCATCGTTTTATAATGTTCACCTTATTTTCCGACACTCTGGGGAAGGTTTGCGTTTTATTCGATTCGTCGTACTTCTGGTAATTGGTCGTATTAAAAATAGGTTTAGAAAAGGCGTTATTTTTCTGTAAAAATGTACTTCTGAAGTTGGGTTCGTCGGTATCAGCGGTATAGCCACTTTCACGTAAATTAGTCACCTTCTGATCGGAAAACGAGCTAAAGGATTCTTTATGCGTGGCATAACTCTCGGATACATTTTGTTTTAAAGCGGGAGTCTGTTGCTGATACACGTTGATTTTAGTAACTTCTTTATCGTTATCGTAATCGTGTTCGGATTTTTTATTGAAACTTTTAACGTAAGGTTTCACAGGCTTGAATTTCGAATCGCTAGATGAAGCGAATTTAAACGATCTGGGCAGAGTTTGATAATTAGAGCTTTCTTGTTTCAAATACGAAGATGAAGAAGAGGAAATGGACGATTTGACCGGAGCTGGAACAACGCGCACACCTCCGTAGACATACTTCTGAGCATTTTGTTCGATATTCTTTTCTAAATCTTGTTCTTTAGTTTTAACATACGAGTTTTGTTCGAAATTGGTTGGTGGTTCGGCGAATAATATTTCCGGCTGTGGAGCCGGTTCCAAATTAAACTTTTCAGATGTTTTCCTAACTAAACTATCTTCGAAACTGACCTCTTGCGGAGGCCATTTGAATTTCTTTTTTTGTTTTTCTTCGGAAACCGAACGTTGCAAAGAGCACGTTGACTTACTAATGGTTCTCTTGTCTTCGACAACAGTTTCCGATTTGTAACTTTCTTTTACGTCGTATGCTGCCGGAGCCGGAGACCACGTGCTTTCTTTAACTTTATCAGTACTAATCGAATCGGATAAACCGATTACCGAATGTGGTCTACGTTTATCACCGGAGACCGAATGTGACCATAATTTATCCATAGCTACGCCTTCGGCAGACGGTACCGGCGATAGAGATCTCTTAATATCGGTTACTTTGAACTTGGGCGTTTCGATTAGTTCGCTTTTAGGCGTCGCTGGTCTATGGATTTCTTCGGTTTTCTTATGCGACCACAGTCTTTCCATATTTACACCTTCGGCAGACGGCCGAGGAGATGCTGGTCTCAATTCGACATCCGCTCCAGGTCTATAAATTGGTCCACTATCCGGTAACGGTGTCGCCGGAGTTTCAGAGATCAAAATATTAGGAGTGGGTGCTGGTATCGGTGCCGGTGCCGGTGCCGGAGTCGGAGCCGGAGCCGCCACTGTAGGTGTATTCTCATTACTTATACTTCGTCCGATGTTTTTCTTGTACTCTTTGATACAAGATGAATATTTCTTCTCCATGATGCTGCTATCGACGTTATCTTTTTTCTTCGGTACAATCGTGGGGAAGATTTTTACTGCTCCTGGTGGTATTTCAACCGGCGATAATTGACGTTGGCTGCTTTCAAGTTTTTTAACACGTTCAGCCATCGCTTCGCGAGCTTTCGGTACAGCTTCTTTAGGTATATAGCCGATTTCCGGCGGTGGTCCAGGTTCCAAGATGAAACTGTTGGAATACGGAGTAATAGCCGGTGTCGTAAATGGTTCGAAAAACGAAGACGACGAAAATGATTCCTTCTGCACGGCAGGTTCGTCGTTGGTTTTCGAATAATCCATAGAATACAAATTGGTTTCTTTGAAACCGTTGGTATTTTTAGAAAATGATTCTTGTTTGGAGAATTTTTCAAAACTTTGGCTTTTCGTTTCTCCGCCAATGGTACCAAAATCGTACGACGGTTTGGCCACATCGAATTCTTTAGAAATAGAGGAAAATTCGTGTTCTTTTTTCAGCTCGATTGGTTTATCGTTTTCGTCGACGTTGAATTTGATTTTTTTATCGGTTTTGGACGAAACGCTTTTGAATTCCGATTTATGACTAGAGCTAAACTGCGAAGAATAATTTTTACTTTCGAAATTATTCGTCGGCATTATTTGACTATCGAAAGACTGTAAAATGAAATATTCGTTAAGTGTGATACATATATTTTTTTTTTTTTTTCATTTGTAACGAAATACTAATACTAAATTGATGCTCGTTATTGATAGGAATTAATAAAAAATACGTACCTGGTTTTCCAACGAATATTGCGAGCTGATACTATTATTTGTAGTTGCTGGCGGCGGTTCAAATACGTTTAGAGTTGCGATACTGACTGCTTCACCGGCTTCATTATGTGCTCGAACTTTATATTGGCCGATATCTTCTAGTCGAACTGAATTAAATAAAATTTTAAACGTTAAAATTCATATACCTACAATATCCTCTTTCAATTCTACTACGTTAGGTGCCTAATTAGAGATGTGTATGGAAAATCCAATTTTATGAAATTTCGGACTCGGTATCGAAACAGGTAATTTGACATGAAGATTTAGAAACCTGCACTAATATGACTTTAATTTCCATACTTACCCCACAGAGGGAGGAAGGGGCAAAAAATCAAAAATTGACAAATTATTCAAATTTTTGAACGCGGTGTCGAAACATAGGTAATTTTATCTAATCATTTAGAATTTTGCACTCAAATAACATTAATTTCCATACTTGATCCATGGGAGAGGGGGGCTGAGGAATAAATATTCCAAAATCGAACGAATTTCCGAAATTTTGAACACAATATCTAAACATAGTCATTTGACCTGGCGATCTCGAATCCTGTACTGATATGACTTTAATTTCCATACTTGTTCCACAGAGGGGGATGGGCAAAAAATCTGAAATTGACAGATTACCCAAAATTTTGAACGCAATGATAATTTAACCTGATCATTTGGAATCCATATTTGTCTCATATGGATGAGAAGGGGGAAGGGGGGAATGATCAAAAATCCAAAATTCATAGAATTTCCAAAATTTCGAGTAAATTATCGAAACATAAGGAGATAATTTAACCCGATGGTTCTGTTTCCATGCAGTCCGGGGGGGGGGGGAGGAGAGTAAAAAATCCAGTCGACAAAATTTTTTGAACTTTACTCATGTTTTACTAGCACGTTTAAAATTTTGGGAAATCTGTCAATTCCGGATTTTTTGCGAAAATTAAAGTCATATCATTACAGGATTTGAAATCATCATGTGAAATTATCTATATTTCGATACCAAATTCAAAATTTTGTCAATTTTGTCAAGTTTGATTTTTGCCCCTCCCCTTCCCTCCCGCTCCCCTTCGAGACATATACGGAAACGGAACCATTCGGTCAAATTATCTACGTATGTTTTGATACCCTACTCAAAATTTTGGAAATTCTATCAATTTTGGTTTTTTTTTAAATCATTCCCCCCTCCCCTACGAGGCAAGAATGGAAATTAAAATCATAACAGTACTGACTTCGAAACCACCCGAATAAATTATTTATGTTTCAATAACCTATTCAAAATTTTGGAAATTCGGTCAATTTCGGACCCCCCCCCCCCATGAGGCGAATATGGAAATCAAAGTTATACCAGAACAGGATTCGAATTCACTACGTAAAATTACCTATGATTCGATACCGTGTTCAAAATTTCGTAAAAATCTTATAATCTTAGATTTCAACTCCCTAACTCCCTCCCCACTTCTCCCCCCAGTGGAGCATACATGGAAAGTATAGTTATGTCGGTACCAGATTTGGAATCACGAAGTCGAATTGTCCAAGTTTTGATACCCTATAATAGTTTCGAAAATTTGTGCCACTTTTCTATTTTGGTCCTCACGACCTCACCTATTTGAGCTCCTCCGTAGGATTCAGAGTCTAATGATACGAAAAATGAATTCAACCCCCCCCCCCCCATCTACCAATTCCAGACAAAACAAACTTTCATTTGCACTAAATCCACTGGATATTTTAATATTTACAACGAGTTGTCTACTCCCCCTCCCGGCTACCGCCACCATCCCATTTCTTTTAGAATTTCGCGTTGAACTTGAAGCTTAAATTCTTGATCGAATCGTATCCATGCATGATCCGCACATCTATGATATCTACCTTTTTCAATGATCAACGCGTGCGAACTGCCTTGTTCTCGAAGTCTGTAGAACGGTGATATTTTAGCCAATTGGATATCATCTTTGAACCAAGTGACTAAAGGAGTTGGGGTACCAGTTGCTTCTACTTCTAACATTACTCGTTTACCAACGGCTACACTTTGGGGATGAAGTCGCTTACCCATCACAGGAGGAAATATATTTTCTACGAATGATAAACATTGAATAGATAAAAAATTATACCCATAATATAAGAGAAAAGATACTTTTCAAAAGGTTTACTTTTAACAAATAAATCTGCTGAACTGGTGGCGCTGCCGGCATCGTTAGAAGCCGAACACGAATATCTGCCTGCATCGCTGCCATGTACGTTTTTCACCTTCAACGTCGCTCGATTTAATTCCCACGTAATGGAAATTTTATTAGCAATGTCGAAAAGTTGTTCGTTATTTCTGTACCAAACGATATTCGCTGGAGGGTAACCTATACACAACAAACACAAGGTAGATAAATAACGTATACTTTTCTTCTCGAATAAAATTAATTCCAAAGGAGGAAAAAAAAAACAGGCACACATCACAGATACGCTGTACTAACTTTCAACAACAGCTTCGAATTTAACGTCGGCTCCTTCGTCGACGATGGCACCATCGATGGTAGAAATAAACCGAGGAGCTGTTTGTTTACGAGCCGGCTTTAGGGAAGCCACCGTGCATTCTTTACTCGCTTTGATCTTATTTTGCACGTCTAAATTACCGAACGAGAATGATTGACTAGACTGTTCCAATTTACCGTCAGTTTCGTGACGTTCTTCCGTATGGCGAGATTCCATCTATAGATAATATTTCACGTATGTTAGATCACCGTGGAGTGTTTTTAAGTAAGTGCATCGTATACAGATGACATGACGTGCACAGGAGCTGGCGGCAGGTGAGAAGGAAAAAACAAATAATAAACAAATGAGATTTTTACTTTGACTGGTTCGTTATCGTTTATTTTTTGGCTGGCTTCTTCGTGTACGGTTATGTAGCTGTCCATTTTGGTAACCGGAGGACCGTCGTTGGTGGCCGACGATTTTGAAAAAATCGCTTTCTTCATTTCGAACGATTGATTTGATTCGAATACGTTCATGGTTGATTCTAGCGTCGGTACCAAGCTTTCGTGTATTTCTGAAATGAAACAAAAAGTTGGTGTAAGATATACTGACGTTCCTTGAAAAAAATATATGCTGGGTGTTTCGCTTCTATAGTACTTCCTTCATATCACAAAAACAGCCTTCTTGAGAGGTTTTCATAGTGTTTACAAATTTACAAATATACCACCAAAGTTATACTTATAAAAAGGAGCTTAAGCAGGAAAAAACTATTCACGGAGTAAGATAAGGCGAAAAAAAATGAAATCCTTGAGTTTAAAACACTTGTAATAAACATAAAAAAAAATACAAATAGTGAAATATTCACCTCAATTGTCGTGAATAGATCTGCTGATTCAATTTTAACTAAATTTTTCCAAAAATAATAATTTTTGTAATTTTTGAAAAGACTTATAAAAAACACAAAAAAACAATGTTCTTTGAGAACAACTAAAAAATCAGCTATGGAAAGGAAAAGTGACATATGCCCTTCAAGAGTTTGAACTCGGTCTCCTGGTGCAGTTTTGGCTAGATTTTTCTAAAAATATCAATATTTTGATTTTTGAAAACACTTAAAAAAACACAAAAATGACTATTTCTAAGTACCATTGAAAAATTAGTTATGAAAGGGGAACAATAAAATATCCACCTAAATTGCCTTAAATATATACCATAGGTTCAAAGGTAGATGAGGCGGGGGAGGGGGAGGAATCAACAAAATCCGTTTTGGGGTCCTAGAAGACCTTCAAGACGATTTTTAGCCGTGTCAAATACTTCTTTTTATTTTTTTTTATTTTTTTTTCCTTCGAACATTCAAATTATTTACTCCGCTTGATAGCGACCAAAATCGCCCCAATTTGGTCAATCGGCTCATTATGCCCTAATTTAGGGAAGAGGGTGCTGAGTGGTCAAAAACGCAAAAATTGTCCTTTATTAAACTAATTGACTGAAAAACAAAAGTTGTATAACATATCCAAAAATCAACTTCCTAAGTCAATTAAGTGAGAAGATATGGAGGTTTTTCCCCTTTTCGACCACGAAAAAGGACTGTTCCTCCCCTACCTCCCCACCAAAATGAGCTAGAAAGTTGAAATTTGTTATGTACATTTAATTGGAGCTCTAAATGTGCCTTTTGGGAGTACCGACTTTTTATACTCATTGTTATCCCTCACAGCCCCAAAAATGTGTTTTTTGATAGGTTTTTCTCATTTTTTGAGTTTTTTTTTGAGATTGAGCTAGGAACTTGAAATTAAGTATGCATATTTAGTGGAAGTCCTAGATGTGCCTTTTGGGGGTCTCGACTTTTCTAACCCATTTCACCACATCACAGCCTCCAAATATGTGGGTTTTCGTTTGTTTTTTCTAATTTTTTCAGTTGGTTCCTCGCATAACCCCCCTCAAAATTAAGCTAGGAAGTTGAAATTAGGTATGCTCCGTCTGCAGGGATCCTTGATGTGTCTTTTTGGAGGTTTCGACTTTTTAGCCACATTGAACCCGTCCTACTCGTTATACTGATCAGTAAAAAAGCATCACGAAGCAAAACCTTTTTTTTTTAATTTTTCACGATTTTTACAAAAAATTACAAAAAATGAAAATTTTTGAGAAATATTGCGCTTAATCGTGTAAAATTGATGTCCTACATCGGTTCTGGGGGGGGGGCATTTTTCAAAAAAAATTTCTTCCTAGTTTTTCAGAAAATCGTAAAAAGTCCCAAAAAATAACTTTTTGAAAATCCCTGAAAAAAATGGGGTAATGATGAAAAAGTACCGCTAATGATCATTTCGGGTCAAAAGCAACTCAATTAAAAAAAAATTGTTTTTCAATTTTTTTTCAATGTTAAAATTTTTGAACTTTAAGTGAGTTTTGCAATTTTAAAAAATTGATTCAAGGGGCTGAAATTTTTATCACAACACCACCGCATGCAGTTTTCCCAAAAAAAGCAAAATCCGACCTACCCTAGAATCCACTTGAAAAAATTTTCTTGAAGTGGTCACATAACCATCACCAATCAGCAGGATTATATTTTCTCCAAGTTGTTGAGAAAATTTGAAATTTGAAAAAAATATTATACCACAATTTTTGTTAGTTTTTTCAAAAAAAAAAATACGATATAAATTTTACTAAAAAATTGTTTTTACATTGAACTGATTCAGGGAAAATATACAAAAGTAAGAAAATTTTTCAATAAAATTACATTCTATGCCATTTTTTTTTACAAAATTTCCAAACAATTTGGAGCAAATATAACCACGCCATGTGGGGAGGGTCCCTTAATACTTCATTAAAATTTTTTCAACCGAATACTTATAATAGCTTTTTCAAAAGTTAAGGACAGAAATTTGAAATTTATTTACGAAATTTTAGTGTTTTTTCTAACATTATTCGAAATTTCTCAAGAACTGCTCAACCTTTACTATCAATTTTTTAACTGGAAATACTACACCACATGCGTTACACTTTGGTACAAACCGAACGTCTCTAGCATTCTTAGATGAAAAGTTGGAATTAAAAAATTCAGATCCTTGTATCTTTGCCCCTGCAATAATTATAATAAGCAAAACATTATACATCTAACATGCGTTGCTCTACTTGTGGTATAAAGAAAGTACTATCGAAGCAAAACACTCTGAATATTAAAAATAAAAAAAATATCTATTAAGTAAGTAAGAAAAATTCCAAATACATAAATGAAAGAAAGTACGAGTAAGTATTTCCAAAATATTAATAACAATAAAAAATCAAACAATTTAAACGAAAGTATCAAATGTTCATACAACAGAGCGATAACCTACGAGTGAATTATATTTATTTTTGAATATCAAACGATGCGTCACAGACAAAAATAACACACGGTGTAATGTTTTGTTGAGAAAAAAAAAAAATTATTCGTTAACCTCGGTGGACAACACGAGACAAGACGAGAATAAGGAAGTTGTAATTTTTTTCCCTTTCGTCGAATCAATAAATTATTTCGAAAAATTCCGCAGGAAAAGAAAACCTACATTACATGATAAAAATATTACACAAAATTTAAAACATTTTCGAATTTCAATTCGTACGAAATTATTCATCGCGACATAAATGCGGCATTTTTAATCAAAATGTTGGCAACGTTGCAGATTCACGAACGCCATCGCGATAGAAAAAATTTCTGCGAGAGAAAAATTCCTCATCTTGTGATCACCTACTTGGATGCTTGGAAGTAGCATCGAGATGATTTTTCATGATCAAAGTAAAACTGCAATAATAATGTTGTTAAACAAATTCTAAAATTATACGATTTGTTTTATCCTAGATACCTCGCTCGTACATCTTACAAATTCTCGTTCGAAATGCACGTATAATCGATCGTAAAGTCGAATGTGGATAATAAATATTTTCATTACCTATTTATTGAGCCAAAGTCAATAGTAACTTATATAATGGCGTACACAATGTGAATCAGGGCAATTCTAGGTAGATGGTAATTCTTATAAAAATATATGTACCCAAAGTTACCTATCTACCATATTAAATTTCAATTTAACCGCAATTTCGATAAATTTTAATTCTCTGAGTAAGGATTGTTGGTACTATTTTGTTATTGAAAAGCTCAAGGTAACTCACAATGACGTCTTTTGTTTTTGTGTTTATTTTAGTTCGCGATAAAGTTCATATTTTTTTTCCTGGCAAATAACCACTAGTACAAGTCGATCATTAAAAGAAAAAATAATTATTAATCATTAATTTAATAATTCTAAAGTTAATTTTTACAGAAAAAAAAAAGTTTTTAGAGAATTTTTATATTTTAACTTTTACGTTAATTTTACCGAGGAAAATATTGATAAAAACAAAGGAATATTTTTAAACGGACTTAAACCATTGTAGGTAAAAATGAAAAAAAGCATCGTAATGCGTTGCTTTTTAACTTTAATTTTTGTAACATAAAGAAAATGGGCGATTTGTCTATTTATGAAAATAAAAAAAGAGCATTCTGTAATGTTTTTTTTTTGAACAGCGGTGAGCGTAAAAGTAGATATTGAAGCGAATAGCTGAAACCTCTAAAAAGTACATCTAGAGCACGTACTAAATCTGCATGCCAAATTTTAATCTTCTAATCCAATTTGAAAAAGAGCTAAGCGTGCGACAAATTTGAAAAATAAGAGATACAAACTGAAAAACCAACTTTTTGGGTTTATGAGGGACGGGGGGAAGGGTGTGCAACAGCACTAAAAATTCTAAACCACCAAAATACATATCCAGAGCCTGTACAAAATGTGAATGTTAAATTTCAATCCGCTAGTTTAATTTGGAGGGGAGATATGGATCGAATAGCCTTTTTTCAAAGTTGAAGAGGGAGAAAACCCCAATTTCTCCCCTTCTAATAGACCTAAGGGGCTGATTTTTGAATATATTATAAAACTTTTGATTCTCTATGGGTTGGCTTAACAATGAACAATTTTTGTAACTTAACCCCCTCTGCACCCCCCCCCTGCCCGCCTAATTTGGGCATAACAGAATTTTGATCCAAGGTCATCCCCACTCTAAAATATCAAATTCACCTCCCAATTTTAACAGATTTTGGTCCATATCGAGCTGAGCAAATGGTTTTTAGTTTCAGGAAAAAAAAATTAATTAATTAATTAACAAAATAAATATCTGACATGGCCAAAAATGGTCTCAGTGGTTTCCTAGGATCCTAAAATGGATTCCGTTGATACTTTCCCCTCAATCTGCCATAGGTCGATGAACCGTGATAGCCTGGTTTTCACTGACAATATGACATAGAAAATTAGACTTTAAAAAAATAGCATAAAAATTTTTAATGAAAACCAAATACATTGGTAACGTTTTTCTCGATTTGTTCGCAAAAAAACTACAGATAACAAAATGAGGAACTTTGAAATTAGGTAGGTAGAAATGAAGATGGATCAAATTGGGTAGGTAGCTACCAGCTAGGTACCTAATTCCTAACGAAAATCTTGAGATATTCAACAATAAGTACAAGTAGCTTATTCTAGAAAAAAATTTCAAAAAAGTTTTTTAAAAATTGTAACAGTTTTCATGATTTAAAAAAATCATTAATTTCTGTTAATAATATTTTTAGACAGTTAATTTTATTTTAATTCTTTTAAGATACTCACAAAACTGAAAATAATTTTAATTACTTTACAATGGCTTTATTTAAGAGTTTGAAAAAAATTCAACATTTTAAAAATTATTTTCATTTATGAAGAAAATTTCAAACGCATTTTTTGAACTGTTGAGAATTACTTCTTATTGAAATATTTTCTTTGGAGAATAATAAAACCAGCCTAGGATTTTGTACAAATTTTTTGAAAACAATGCGCTTTGAACTGAAAACCAACCATACTAAATTTTGTGCATTTTTTAGTTTAAACGAAGAATTGGGTTCCGCGAAGTAGAATAATTTTTGAAAAAATTATAATTTTTTTGTCATTTACACCCCTGTAAAAAAATGTGGAACACCGATTAAAGAACTAAAAAGGTCCGATTTCAATTCATGCATCTCCCTAGTACAAATTCAATGCAACTCGAGATAATTTTTTGTTCTTCATCAGTCGGTTGAAAAGAAAGATTTTTAATTTTCCTGAAAAATTAAAAAAAAACAAAAAAAAACTGTTCGTGTTTATACGAAAAATGCGCTCAAAAATTTGGTTTAGCTTAGAAAAATGAATTTCTTCTGAAAAAGTTTGATATTTTGGCATAACAGAGTAAACATCTAGAAATTTAATAATTTCAATCGTCATTAAATAATATGATTGGCAGCACTGCTATCAAAGATTATCAAACTATTTCAATGCAAAAATTGAAATTGTACCTTTTCAAATTAATGGGACTTTAAAAAGGGTAGATTTTTTCGAAAATGATACTATTTTGAAGATCCATATAGCATAATTTTTTTTATTTTAAAACACGATTTTAGAATCCTTTTAAAGGAAAAAAACTTCGAAAATTTTTTTTGGCCTCATGTGGTCTATTAAGACACGTTAATACTAAAAAAAAAATAACAAAAAAAAGAAAAAAAGAAAAATTTTGAAATTTTAAACCAATTGGAGGGAGAAATAAGGGTCAAGTTACGGACCCCATATTTTTACTGCGTTTATCTGATATCATTTCGCAACTTTTTTCCACTACCACCCTCTTCAACTTTCGAAAAAAAAACTCCCTAGTACCCAAAATTTGTAATAATTTTGGATAACGAGTCATCAGTGCACCAAAATTTTCTATGTTAAATCTTGACCAACCGACACCTCCAAAGGCATGCTCATCATTCAACTTCCTAACAAACTTTTGCCTTTGAAATTCACGACTCTTCGTTTTGAAAAGAACACGTGAAAAATTGAAGGTGACTTTGGAATTAAATAGAAAACATACTTCGTAATTTGATCTAAAGAGCTTGAAATAAACTTACGTGAATCATTAATTTCTTTTCATCATAAAATGATGCGGTATGCAAGTTTAGAAATATTCATAAATGACGTCAAACTCGCCCTAAATTAAACGGGTATTACAATTACAAACAGCTCGTCGGGTTAAGTTAAGATGAATTTTGGAAACATCGGGTAAGAAGATGTGATCTGAAACCTATTTAAATTTAAAAATCCACAAAATCGTCGCGTATGTATTTACTAGCTCAAATTTCCTTAGTAGATTTATGTTAAATCTGCACATTTTGAAGACATTAATTTCTCACTTTAAAATGTACGAATAAAGTTTATGAAAGACCTCGTCAATTCGCAAGAAAAATACCAACATTTTACCACTCAGAATGGTTTTTTTTTCGGCCAAACAATGCTATTCAATTTCTTTCCAAACAATGAGAATAATTTCAAATTTATATTAATTTACTCAAATCGAAATATAGGTAAATAATCAAACTGTTAAAAGGAAGATACAAGGAACATGTTTTTCAAAATCATAAAATGCTCAAATACCTATCACCGACTCCTATAAAATCACAAAGCTCAAAACTGACCAATCAGCAAGCATATTTAAATTTCACAAAATATCCAATTCACTCACAGTGGCCAGTAATAAAAACCATATTCAAGTTAGTCACAACCACTATAGCCAATCGCACAAGAATTCTAAAAAAATTTAAATTCACACTAATGGTATCACTGAATAATTAACCAGTCCAATCAATGAAGACGACATTATTTGAAAATTAACCATCGCAGTATACACCGGTGTCGTAAACACTAAACAACACCATTCACTTCGGAGTAAAATTATGTTTCAACTCACATTTCGAGATCATTTTTCGCATTCGTTGGTTTATCAGTAAGAGTAGCTAGATATCTATATCGAATTAACGTATATAAAATAATTTAGAAATAAATTTTTTGAAATACATACGAATTGGCAAACGCGACATAATCATTTAGATGAAAAGCGAACTTGCTAATAATAATAATAGTAATAATAGTAATAATAATAATATAAAAAAAAAAGTCACTTTAGCTGGAATGCATTACGTCCGAAAACTGAACATATTTATAGAACGATAATACTCCAAGAGCACAGAGACGCGAAAAAAAAAATTTTTTTCACAGAGTGTTACATATACATAGATTAACTACGGTGCCATCATCGTGTACATTTAACTATAAAGCCAGCACAAACACGACACGTAAACACATTATAACAGACCCCCACACACGCACACAACGTTAATAAAACGCAAATTTTCTAAAACGTCTGCATAGTTATGCTCGCATACAAACGCCCGAAATACTGAAAAGAGCCACAAGTCATTCGCGTCCAACTGCAAATACATGAAGTTAGCATTCAACATTTAATGCCCGTCTCGCGTTGTCATTAATAACGAATGATGTTTGAAAAAATGCCAACGCTTTAAAAATATATTATTTAATTTTTAATTTTCCTCGTTAATAAGCGAAAATTTCGTTGAACCGCTTGAAAATTCCATGCTCGAGCGTATCTTCTCGCAGATGGAACTAAACGCACGATACATTCTACTTATTATTCCAAGTTCCGGCGAAAATTTCTCCATTTCAGAAGCCGCATCTTTCACATGCCCACTTGCACTTTACTTATAAAGGGAGCACTTTAGATTCGGAAATATGAGAAAAAAAAAAGCTACGTAAAAACGTTACCCAAAAACTAAACACAGCCAAAGTTCCCACCTCCGGTACCCTGATCCAATGTGTGGCTCTGGGCACCGTCAACCGTTTTGTACTCTTTAAATCTCGTCCCTAATTCTCTCTATATACCATGAACTAAGACGGCGGACCATACCGTACGTAACGCACGTACGTACGTTACGTACGATGTAACATAAGATTTTTTCCGCGTCCACTTCCTTCCACTCTGCTTCGTCCTGTCTCACTCTGTCTTGCTCTTTCGTATATATCTAAATATAACGAACGTCTCTCGTTGTATTGTAACGATCGTGATAATTATCTTGAAAGTTTGGACGTCGTACAGCCAAATCATTTTTACCTTCTGAATACCGCCCGAGTACTACGTGGCCGCACAGAGCATTAAAACATTCGGTTATAACAGCCGGGTATATTTTTATAATGCACGCCGCAGTTTTTATCTCATATTCTTATTTCGAAAGCTGGCCATCGTCGTATCGTATGCAATATGGCATCTTTTTTTCCACACACTCGTGCCACCTTTAACGTCTCTCGACTACATTCTGCAGCGTTAAATTTAAATGATGCGAAAACGAAATCAGGAAGCCTTTTTTTTTTCTTCTCTCCGGACAGTTGTTTTGGCTTGTATGCGATAGATCAAACGTCTTCCTCTTTATAGGCTGTTTAAATTATAATGGACCCATTTTCACCTATTTTTTTCTCCAAACGAATTAAAACAACCGACGAGACGTCAAACGTTTGTATAAATAGGCAACCTATTTTCGAGATAATTGATCGTAACTTCGTCACCTTCATACAGAACTCTTATAAATATGTGGGTAGTATTTTTTTTCTCATTTAACCAACTTACACTGTATTTGGGTTTTTTTTCCTTATGAATTTTTATAAGATTTCGTTATTCGCAATTTATTCAGTATCAAAAATTTCTTTTCTTTTTTTAGCAATGGTACATTACGTTATCGAATCATTCAACGAAATTAAATAGAAAGGTTGTTCAAACAATGAGAGATGAAAATAACAAATGAAATGAGAAATACGAAATAATAAAAATCAAGATACTAATTCGTAGGTAAATAAAATGTTACGATACTTGTGAAATAAACAGAGGTATTTTTATGTATTAAAAAAAAGCATGGCTTTAGCACGATTTTCGAGACATAATACAATCATGAGAGTTGCGATGCTCTTTTCCTAATCATGATTGAGGGTAGGAAAGGTTCAATGGGGCTAAAAAGTCAAATTCTCCAAAAGGCAAATGTAGGATCCTTACCGACTATACTTAGCTAATTTCAAACTCCTAGCTCAATTTAGAGTGGAGTTATGCGAGGAATAAACTGAAAAAATGAGAAAAATGAGAAAAACCAACCAAAAAATACATATTCAAGGTTGTGAGGGGGCTTCTACTAATTCCTAGCTCATTTTGGTGGGGAGACAGGAAAGGAACAGCTCTTTTCCAAAGCCAAAAAGAGGAAAAAACTTCATATCTCCCTTCCTAATTGACCTAGAAGGTTGATTTTTGGATATCTTATACAATTTCGGATTTTCTATCGATTGACTAAAAAAGGAAAAAGTTTTGTGTTTTTGGCCCCGCAGCATCCCCTCTCCCAAAATGGGGCGAAACTGAATTTTGGCCCAAGGTCATTCTTACTCACATATTTCTAATCCGACATCAAACTGAGCAAATTGACCGCATTGGACCGAATTTGGTCAGTATCGAGCAGAGTAACTGATTTTAATGTTCGAGGAATAAATAAAAAATGATAAAAAAAAAATATCTGACACGGCCAAAAATTGTTTTAGGACCCCCAAAACGGATTTTGTTGGCATTCTCCCCTCCACCGTTGGTCGATAGACTGTAATAGCTTAGGGTAGAGGTAAATATTGACGTGTGAACTATTGAAATCCCCCCCCCCAGAACCCTCTCGCATCCGTACTAAATCTGTACACCAAATTTCAACAGGAAAACCTCAATGAATGACAAAAACTACCGAAAAAATTAATTTTTTGGGGTTATGAGGAGATGCAAAAGGGTTAAAAAATTGAAACTCTGTAATAGCATATCTAAAAGCCTCACTAAATCTACATAATAAATTTTCAACCCCTACCTCCATTTAAAAGCTTGTCATGAGAGAGTGAAATAGAAAAATCATAAAAAACCAGCAGAAAATTACTTTTTTGAGGCTACGAGGGCGGGGGTGTGTAATAATGGGGTTAAAAAGTCGAAACCCTCAAAAGACTCATCCGGAGCTCCCACCGAATATCATCGCCCTTGCTCAATTTGAGAGCAAATAAACGAGAAATCGCAAACTCGAAAAGGGGGGAACCCTTATCTGAAGCTCTTACCAAATCTACACGCTACATATCAACTACCCACCTCAATTTGGGAGGAGATACGGGAAGAGTGGTTTTTTTCAAGCTGAGAGAGGGAAGAACCCCTCATATCTCCCCCCCCCCAGTGACATAAAGAGCTGATTTTTGGTCATGTAGTACAACTCTTCATTCTCTATTGATCAGCTCAACAACTAATATTTTTTTCAATTTTTGACCCTCAGCCCCCCCCCCAAATTTGGGCATAACTAAATTTTGGCTCAAGGTCATTTATATTCATATATATTCAATTTGCTGCCAATCAAAGCCTATTGGTCAAATTTTAGCTGTTTTGCTGGGTATCAAGCCAAGTAAATGATTATAGTCTTTATAAAAAAACAAAGAAAAGAAATATCTGGCATGCTCAAGAAACTTGCTACTTTTTCATTACTTTTACACCACCTCACGAAAATTTTTCACTACCATTCGACTAGTTAAAAAAATGATCAGCTGTAGTCCACTTCCCCCCCCTCTCTACTGATTAAGAAATTATTTCACAATTTATTTCAAATCCTGAAATAAGTTCGATAAATTTCGTTTTTGCGGCGAACCGAGTAGGCAATTCTATCAACTTTCAAGTATTTAACGATTTTTTTTTTGAAAAATCACTACTTTTGCATTACTTTCACCACCGAATAGATTATCTTGCTTGTAGCAAAGAGGGATCATCTCGTTCGATGGAAATTTTTTTGTTTTGATTTAGTAGATTAAAAATTAATAGACATTCATCAGAGAGAGAGGCCGTTCGAACAATTTTAAACCAAATCACTAATTTTTCACGACTCACACTAACAACTATTCAAATCAGTATTTTTTTCCACTACTTTCACTTCCTGTTAGACATCCTGGAATAGCAGTCAAGTAGGCTGAAATGAGCTTGATAAAATTTTTTTATCCTGGTCTAGCTACCTCCCCGCTTCATCCAGCGTTTTTATAAGATACTCCAGCAGATTTAAAATCCTTAAGAATTTCAAAACATTAATTCGAGAAGGATTTAATTAGGTATGTGGTAGAAAGAAAGAAATTATAAAATTCATCAAAGCACGGTGAAAATGTATGTTTTAGCAAGTACCTGTACAGCTAATTATTAAAAATTAAAATTTAATATCTTTAAAAATGAAAAAAAAAAAAAAAAAATGTAAAAAATATGAACAGACGGTAGTTTATTTCAATAGAAGATTTTTCTCAAGCGTAACGTAATTATTACATCAATAATAAGATATCATTCATTGAAGCTAATTAATGAGCAATATGAAGACCTCTCTATTTATCTACCCACATCTCAAAACGTTTGCTACAATACGTTTTTTCAGGATGAATGAACTACTTAAATATGATCTGTTTGAAAAGAAATTGAAGTAGCTATCGAATTTATTTTCTTGGCAAATTTTTAATATTTTTTCTAAGGAAGCATATGAAATAAACTATCAATATCACGAATTGGCAAGTATAACCAATTCCCACACACATTCTAATTTCCGTTCAACAAATAACATATGTTTCACGAAAGAAAAAAAAAATATATAGAACGAAAACGAAAAACAACAAAAACACACTCAAGAAAACACTCACATCAAAACCACACAAATGCATCGATAAAAGAAAGGATAACGATATGGCGGCGTTAATTTACACACAAAACGCGAATACAAATACACATACAAGTTATTCATATGTTATACGTACTAGGCAGCACTTGAAGACTCGCCGTACAAGTGGCTTTTCCAGCATCGTTTTCCGCAACACACGTAATGAGGCCTTCATTTTGGATGGTTGCTTCGGGTACGCTGAGTACTTGCCTGTCACCGCTGGTAGACACTAAAAATGACTTCCCAGATACGGGTTCATTGTTGAAGAGCCATTTCACCTTTTGAAAAAAACGCGCATCTTATTAATCAACACGAAATCCTTATTTAATCCGGCCACAGCAACGTGTACACTCGAGAATTCCATAATATAATAATCCGTACCTTCGGAGCTGGTTTTCCGGTAGCGATACATTCGAATTTAACGAATCCTCCTTCCAGGATTGATTTATCGGTGAAGGTTTCGACAAACGAAGGGTATTCTAATTTATCCTTCAGGTGATGTTCGTTCGATGGTTTCGAATCCATCGATGATAATGATTTGATTATCATGTGAGAGAAGCATTTCGCTTCACCTAAGCTGTTACTCGCACGAACCGTGTATAATCCTTTGTCTTCTGGTATGACGTTTTTAATCGTTAGTTTTGCAACGCCTTCGGCATTTTCTTCGCACTGTAAAGAGAATTATGGTATAGTACTATGATTAGAGCATGGAGATTTGTAAGGATATGGTTAAGAAAATATTTACTTGAATTCTATTGGAGTAATTTATTTCACTGGTGTTTAGGAACCACTTGATTGTAGGTTTTGGATATCCTTCGACTATGCAGTCTAATACAGCAGTGTCTCCTTCTCTAACTAAAATGTCGCTGAGTAATTTAGTGAATTTTGGATGGATACCTTCTAAATCTTCCGTGTCGATGATTTCATTTTTATTTGTTGAGCCTAAAAAATAAAAAAAATAAAAAAAAAATAAAAAAAATATATATGTATAAAAATAAAAATGAAAAAAATGATTTAAAAAAATTAAAAAATAATACAAAACAATTAATATTATTAAATCCAATACCTCACAAAATGAAAAAAAAATTGTATTTATTTTATCTCAATTTTGATTATTTTTAAAACCGCTCATACAACGAACGCTCAAAGAAATAATTTACCAACATAAAATCTCCAATTTTAAAGTAAATCAACGCAACGGTACGCTACTTTAACGCCCACTAGCATTATTTTACATGGCTGCAATACGTGAAACTGTCAGTACAGTATAAAGAAAACTCACTTTGAACATATAAACGAGCAGTACTCGACGTTTCTCCAGCCGAGTTAATAGCGATGACTTTATATTCTCCTTCGTCTTCGGGGCACGTTTCTTTAATAAGAAGAGAGCACTTATCACCCTTGAAAAGCAGTTGTACATCCTTAGATTCTTTAATAGGAACATTGTTGTGATACCATATCACCTACGTCATAAGCATCGTTGAAATATAATTATTTGTAAAAATCATAACGTAGGAATACGAAAATAATAACCTCTGGTTCCGGCAATCCAACGATAACGCATTCGAGCAAAGCTTCTGATGCTTCGTTGGCTGATACATCCTTCAAAGGCATTTTAATCGAAGGCCTGACTGGTTCAGCATCACTGGGTATTTCAGAATCGGACGTCTCACAAGGTAGCAGTCCTTTTACTGAAACATTGCTGATACATGTTGCTTCACCGGCCACATTAGTCGCTGTCAATGAATAAACACCGGCATCTTTGGGGAAAGCTTCGGATATGGCCAGAATTACATTTCCAGCATCGTCTATTGACATCTATTTCAAACAGAAAAGAAATGTAAATAAATATTCAATGTATTGAATGATTTCATAACTTGAAAAAAAAAAAAAACAAACAACAATAGTAACGAAAATTATCAAGCTTACATTCATATTAGCTGCTTCTTTCAATGGTTTTCCGTTATGAGCCCATGAAAGCGACGGGAAAGGTTTACCGGTAACATTACATTCTAATTTTAATTTTTGTCCAGCTCGAGCCATAACGTTGCTCAATTTGGTTACAAATACTGGAGCTTCGGTAGATACGCTTTTAGCTAGAAAATTATTTAAAATCAATATTCCCATTTAAAAAACTATCTAGTGAAATATTTACACTTACATTTTACAGTCAAATTTGCGCTGGAATTAGCAGTCCCTAATGAATTCACTGCTGTGCACGAAAATTTAGCGTTATCGTCGATAGTGACACTTTTAATTAATAATTTCGCGTCACCGTTGTTAAAAGTAGATTCGAATTCGGGTAAAGAATCAACGCCGGTATCGTTTTTAAACCATTGAACATCTGGTAACGGATTTCCTCCAACTTTGCAGTGAAATTCGTAAACATCTCCGACTCGTACGATTTCATCGAATAGAGGAATTATGAAAGAAGGTGGTTGTAATTTATCTACAGCTTCATTTTCTACGAAATGAAATTTTTGAAGTTACTTTTTATTCGTAAATAATCAATTCAAACATCGATTAATCAATCTGTGTACCTATCACTGTTAATTTAGCGCTAGTTTCTGCAACTCCGGCTTCATTAGCAGCACGACAAGCGAACTTGGCTGAATCTTCGGCAAATGTTTCTTCAATTCGTAATTTACATAAACCATCGCTGAACGTAGTCTGATAATCGGGATTATTTTCAATAGTAAACCCATCTTTTAACCATGTTATTCGAGGAGTAGGTTGGCCGGTAACTCTGCAAAAATATATACGTTGTAAATCACTCGATGCATTCGATATTTAAACCAATCAAAATTAAACTTACTTGCACTCAAATATAAATCGAGAGCCTTCCTTGACTTGTCCATCATTCAGAGGCGAAATAAATACTGGTTTTTCAGATACCGGTGGTATCAGTTCTTGAGAAATACTGAGTTCTTTGAGCGAAGAATCCGGTGATGTATCAGTTATTTCGCTTTTTTGCGATATTGATCTATCTTCTTCGACCAAATGGACAACTTCGACCTAAAATTTATCAAATTTATAATTTTTTCGATTTTTTTTTCCAAAATAAAAAAAATTTTAATTTACATTTTCCACTTGTAAAGAAGATGGTAACTTTTCAAACGAGATAATTTCAGTCGCTATAATTTCATCTTTGACAGGCTAAAAAAGGAAAAAATAAATATATTTAAAAAAATAACACCAAAACCGGCATATAGTAATAATCATACGCAAGTAACTCACTTTAACCGTATCAGCTGATGTTTTTAATTTTTGTTGCAAAATTGATAATTCTTTGGAAACCGTTAAAAATGAATCGAGCATATCGTTATTTTCCAAAACTATCCTATTAACTTGTCTGGCATGCTCTCCGTCGTCTAAAAAACATCGTAACCATTTAGCAGACGGATTTTTATAATAAAAATACCCGAAAATCAGTAACAATTCGTAAAAAAATTTCATCTCGAGTTACACGACTGTTTACATTCGTTCGACCTGATAATACTTCTACCACACGGGTTTCCCGAAAGCTGTAAAAGGTGTCAATAACCACCACATGGTCTGCGCTTTGCAACGAATACATAAAGCGCATGGTTCGATCTTGGGAGCTTTTACGAGTACATTTTGAAGAAGCTCTTCTTATCACTTTTTCGAGTAGGGAGTGAAAAAAAAGCGGGAAAATATTCGAAAGCGAATAATTTTTACTCGAACATAACTCGTACTTTTCATAAATCGTAGATAATTAAAATTACCATCTCGCAACAAATTTATGCATAAAAAAAAACTCCGTATACAACCTCACATTAAATACGTTCAATATAACACGAAATTTACAGAATAAAACGAAAGAAAAAAATTAACTTTTTTAAAACTAACCAAAAAGTTCGGCAACTAATTTCGAAATTAAGTTAATTCGTTCTTCTTGTTTAACTTGAGCGGAACTTTGAAAAGTTTGTATATTAGCCAACAACTCTTCAGCTTCTTCTGGTGTTCGAGCCGTAGACGATTTTCTGGCCACGCAAACCAATAATTTTGTTCCCTCGCGGAAACATTCTTCTGTCTAGAAACGTGTTAAAAAAAATTAAGTTAATATTTCGCGACAGACTGATACTCCTAAGGAATTTGCATTTGTTTACTTCGTCTATTAAGGTAAAATATTGGATGCTGAGGTCGATAAAACGTCTCGTCTCTGTAACCTGAGCGCAGAATTTATTCCAACAATCTTTCAGCTGATTTATGTCGCTGGACTTTGATTCGCTAATTTCTAGCACTTCTTCGGCAGTACTTATGAATGAGTCGATTTTACCTTCTAATGCCTGTGAAATGAAAATTTACTCAATTTATTTCGAGTAGGTACTGAAATACGTAATTAGAAAAAGAAAAACGTGGTCAGAGCTATCCGCGAGGTGAGTGGGGCGGGGGTTACATAGTTGAAGCGTGTTGTTTCCATGCTCGAAGTGAAGTAAATGTCAACAAAAAAAATGAACATACACGCGTATTTCATTAACCCACATAACAAATAAAAGAAATAAAATTTTCTCTACTACGAAAAAAGTCGAGGAGAAGGCCTCGCAGAGTCCTATCCTTGCCAATCGGTCCGAAATTTCATTTGAGGACCTAGTAAACGGCGATCTGTGCGAATTGCAATTAAATATGAACCATGAGAAATCTTTCATGGCGAGTTTTGAATCAAAAATTTAAAATTAAAAACGTTTACTTTTCTATTCACTTTATTTGAAATTTTATTTCCTTTTTCCAGGAAAATAAAGATTATACGATCATCTGTATTTTTTAATTTACAACATTTTTTATTTTACAATTTTTCCAACTTTTTAATTGATAAATTTTATTTATTTTTAATTTAAATTTTTTCCAGTTTTTTTTTTTTTGTAATTTTTGTATTTTTTTTTTGTTTTTTTTTTTTTACTATTTTCACATTAACTTTTCATTTTTCAATTAAAATTTTTTTTACCATTAAATTAAATTTTTTTTTAATAATTGGACATATCCATGTCAACATTTTAACATGAAGTGCAAAAATCATTCATAATCATTCTTCATTACGAGTTTTTGATCAAAAACTTCAAATCAAAAATTAAAAACGTCATATTTTTAGAAAATAATCCCCAACCTTAAGACGTATTCGCTTCAAAAGCAGGTCAAAATCATTTTTTGGAAACGGAAAATGACCAAGGGGAGAGGGGTGATTCCATGGTAAAATGAGCAAAATAACACGAAACTAATACGCCAAAAAATTCTTTCGGGTAATTTACAGTAATTTCGAGGTAATTACCTATAACTGTACCGTAATTTAACGTAATTACTTCGGTAATATCAGTAATTTTGTTAAATTTCATTGGTAATTTACTACAATTTACGCATTATTTCGACCAAGTCATTGGAGTGATTCTGGAATCGAGAGCTGGGTTCCCTCAAAGTCGGACTCTTTTCGCAGCTGGAGTTCACTTTTAGAATGAGAGAAATCTAGTTCTTGAGCTAAACATTTTGAATGGAAGGAGCCTGGTTCCGGAGACGGAGCTCAATACTGAGAACGAACGGAGCAGGGCATGTGCTCTAAGAGGAGTCTAGAGTCAAACAAAATTTAATTTTTTTGGAACTATTTTGAATGAATAATTTTTGATGAAGGAATCGATTTGTTATGTCAGACTTTAAAATTGTAACCGGAGCCAGTAGCGTAACTTGACAAACCTTCTGGAGGGGGTTGGAACCATAGTAAAAAATTGGTATAGTGAAGTATATTTTTAAAATTGA
>FIZR01021919.1:0-19510 GCA_900060175.1 Ferrisia virgata
AAAAAAAAATGAAAATGCAGAAAAAACATCACGTTTCTACCGTTTTACTTTCACGTCTTACCGGACTTCGACTTGGTAAGAACTTCGAATCTTTCTTTGAACAGTAATCGATTCATTTAGCATTGAAAAGGTTGAAAAATTAAAAAATTTTGGTTTTTTTTTGTTTTTAACGCGTTTTAAACATTGATTTTAAAAACTAGTTTTCAACATGTTTTAAACAAAAAAAACAGTTTTAAACAAAAAAAACGTTTTTTATGTTTTTTTTCAAAAAAAACGAAACCCTGCCAAAAAGGTAATAAATACCAGCTTCGAATTAGAACTACAAAGAATGTTTACAAAAACTCAAACGCAGGAAGATAAACCGAATCACAATCTGCATTGAGTGAAAAATTGGCAAAAACGTGTAAAAAATTACGAAAAATTGATTAAAAATTATGAAAAATTGCTAAAAATTATTGAAAATTGAAGAAAAAATTTACATAAATACGTAAAAAAATTGTAGTAAATTGATGAAGATTAATCAGAAATCGTAAAATAATCGTACAAAAATTGTGTAAAAATTCGACATAAGCTGGTAGAAAAAATGCAGAAAATTTGTCAAAATATACGAAAAAAATGTTGAAAAAAGTGTGAGAAAATGGAATACAATACGAAAAATACACGTTAAAAGTTATCAAAAATCGAAAAATTGTTGTCAATTTGATGAAAATTCAACCCAAAATATAACAAAATTGACTAAAATGCGTAAAAAATTAAGAAACTTGATCGAGAATCGTGGAAAAATGTGAAAAAACTTGTAAAATTACCAAAAATACGAGAAACAATAGTTGAAAATCTTCGAAAATAACGTAAAAAAAAAAATGACTAAAGAACGTAAAAAATGGAGGAAAATGATCAAAAAATAACGGAACAAATGATTTTAAAAATTGGTAAAAATCACCAAAAATAAAGAGAAAAATCAAAAAAATATGTTAAAAAAATCGTAAAATTACAAAAAATACAAAAAAGAGTTGCTGAAAGTCATCGAAAATCAATCAAATACATTAAAAAATTGCCTAAAACGCGTAAAAATGCGGAAAATTGATAAACAATTACGGAAAAAAAAAATGTAAAAACGCAGGTGAAATGATCAAAAATATGAGAAAAATCGTTAAAAATCATCGAAAATGGGCTAATTTTTCTACTGTTTTTACCAATTCTTTTCGTGTCTATTTTCGACGTTTTTTAAAGTTTTTTTTCCGATTGTTTTTTCAGTTTTTAGACGTTTTTCAATAATTTTTCGTAATTTTTAATCAATGTACGTTTTTGCCGATTTTTCAACTCAATGGGATTGGTAAATATTGCACGAATGTCTACGGTCGAAACAGACGATAAGTTTTGGCAAAAGTTACGGAATACGATCAAAAATCCAAGAAAAATTGTTGAAAATTTAGTGATAATTAACCAAAACTATGAAAAAATTATCAGTAAAAATTAAAATTGATCATGAATTACAAAACAAATCGTTGTTGGAAATTGTATAAAACTTTGTCAAAAATGGGTAAAAAGTGCAAAAAAACTTATCAAAATACACGAAAAAATTCTGAAAATTGAATGAAGAAAAAAATCAGAAGATGCGAAAAATTTATCAAAAAATATAAAAAATGTTAAAAATTGATAAAATTATCAAAAATGTGAGAAAAATTGTTCGAAATCATCAAAAATTGCCTAAAAAAACTGGCTAAAAAGCGTAAAAAATTTCGGAAAATCATTAAAAAATTACGAAAAAGCGTTCAAAATTATTTGAAAATTTAGCCAAAGTATAAAAAAAGTAGTTTGATATTATCGAAAATTGATTAAAAATCACGGGAAAATTTTGAAAACAGAGTAAAAATTATCCTAAAATATAAAAAAAAATCGTCAGGTTATCGAAAATTGTTAAATGTTTGATACAAATTGACCTAAATTACAAAAAAAAAAAAAAAATCGTTCCAAAGTCATCAAAAATTGATCAAAAACCACAATTTTGGTAAATATCAAGTTGAGCAGATGATTTTAGTCTTCGAGGAAAATATATTTTAAAATACTAATCAGACATCGCCAAAAATGGTGTAATGGTTTTCTACGACCTCGAAACGAATTTTGTTGATTCCCCCCCCCTTCCCCCGCTCTTCCTATTCGCCGCTGATCGAAAGACCAAAATTGTCTGTTATTCGTTGGATAGAAAAAAGTATCTAATACGCCGAAAAATGATCTTGATTGGCTTCCAGGACCGCAATTAGGATTTTGTTGGTACTCCTCCGCACTCCTCGCATCCGCCTTAGATGAACAAAGCGTTCATAGTATGATTTTCTTTAATAAAATGGCATCAAAAAAAGCAGGTTAATAAAAATACACGTATAAATTGAACAAACACAGTAGCTGATTTCCAACCATCTTCGTCCAGTGAATCAAATCTAAAAATGGCTGAAATTGAAAAAAATTTGGACCAAGCAGAAGTTGCTTAGAACGCTGTTATTTGATTTTTATAGCTAATATTTGATAAAGGATCTGCATTAGTACTTAGTTCTCACTTCAGAAAAAACTGATTCCCCACCTACCCCCCCACCCCCTTTAATAAAACTGAAAAGTTGAAAGTTGGCAAGTAGGTTTACTTCAGATTTAAGATGTGACTTTTGAGAGGTTTGCAGCCCAAAAGCATGTGGATTTTTGAGTAGTTTTTGTCATTTTTTTTTTAGTTTGTCCGTCATCTATCTTTGGTTGGAATTGAGCTAGGGAGTTGAAATTTGATATACGTATTTACCGTAGGAGCCTTCAATATACTTTTTCTTTACCTCTTATTTTTTTTTTTTTTAATATTTAGGCACAGTATGAATTAAATTATGGATTGTTTTTTTTTTTCGCTCTTCCAAAACAGGTTCAAATTATGATTTTTTGCCAATTTAAAAATACGAAATATGTAAGAATAAAGTTTTGACTTTACGATGGAATAGACCCAAAAACGAGGAAAATTGGAAATTATTATTTTTTTTTAATGTCTCATAGAAGAAAAAACAAATTCAAATACATTCATCCGCCATCAGGTAGGCATGATTGAAGTTTTACACTAGAACATTTTTTATTTTCATTGATCTTCATTTAACTGTATTGACCTGGTGGATTTGATCCACAATAGGTTATGATCTGCAAATGGTACTTTACATTTTACAGATAATTAAAACGTGTAAGCCTAACATTTTACTTTTCAAATTCCTATACAATATTTAGTAAAAATGTTCACCTTATTCTTTCAATCACAACGAAATGGTACATTTTTTTTAAATAACAACTTCCAACTTTTACAATACCTGACTAATTGTTTATTTGAGAATTGTAATGCATCAACTAACGAATAAAATAAAATGAAAAATTATCAATTACTCGAAAAAGTGCGTCATCTTTCACATCTCACTTTTTTTCTTTTTTTTGAAACTATACGTAAACTACATCACTTGGGACACATTTCGTCAACACCATATTAATACATTTTTCAAACCGCAACTTAATCATCTTATTCGTCTACATACTTGTATTCATTCTCAACCCATCCCTCTGCTCCTCAGGGCCACATATTATTATTGTATAAGCTCTTCAAATATGAAAAAAAAAACCACCTTGTCAAAGCTTCCTAATTTGAATCCTCGGGTCACATTGAAAATATTACACGTTTAGCACTATACCACAAGTACCTATAATACCTACTATATCTACATCGTCATCATGTAATCTCCACTCGCAGTGGAAAAAAAACCAGCACGTAATTACCCGGTATACGTACACACACACACACACACAGCACAGACACGCGTCTCTTAATAGTGATTACCATTCGTTCGTCTACGCCATCGCCATCAAAAAAAAAAAAAAAAAAAAAAAAAAAAAAAAAAAAAAAAAAAAACGTATAATTTAAAAATTAAAACAAGTGGTAATTTTTTTCAAATGTTATAGTACCACAATTTTAATTTACATTACAATGAAGTGTACAAAGCACACACACACACACACACACATACACACGTCAAGTAGCAAGGTAGGTATACTACAGGTAGTAGTCAGGTACATATACATAAGTATTCGTGGGTACATGAGAGAAGTAAGTATAGATAATGCTGTACTCTGTTACAGTTGGCAATGTAAAATTGCTTAAGGACACACACAGTTCGTCTGTTATCTTTATACTGTTTGAAAAAAATACCAGACATCGATATCGAGAAACTACACTACGAGTATACACACAACAACAAAACTTGGATACGATTCAAAGTTACAAGCATTTCTTATGCATCGAGTTCAAGAATTAAAATATCCAAGTATAATACTTAGTTTGAATTAAAAAATAAAATTAAAAAAAAAAAAAAAAAAAAGAGGAAGAAGAAACAAAAAGTGAAACGAAATTGATAGAATATTTGGCGTCTCGACGCAGCCGCTTTATATTGTCGGAGAAAGTACGTAAACGTAATACAGATATATATGTATATAAGTTAGCTTTAATTGTTCCTTTATCGCGTGTAAACAATGGGAAAAAATTATTAAATGGTACATTAAATTCCACGTACCTTGGAGCAATACCTTTCAAATTTTATATAGTACCTGTTCGTATCAGGGGGAAAATTTTTACACTAAAACGTGGGTACGAACTGGCACAATCTATATACCAACATAAAATGATTACCTAGCGTTAATAGCAGATGAAGATTACATATAACGCATTTGAAATTGTTTGGCAACTGGCACAGATGCATTTATCGAATAGTTCAATGTTACATAGGAAAACAATGTTATTCGAAAAATATTCTACAGAATTAAAAATAGTACCTTTTCAGGTAGCATATTCGTCATCTGGCCACAATAAGTATTTACTTTCTCCTTTAGAATAAAAAAATTCGTAGGTAAATTATTTTTACGATGTTGTTTCTGTTTTAAATGGCAATTACATAAGCCAATATGATATTGGTCTATTTATTAATTGAAAAATTAATACAACCATTCGAGAAAGCAATATACCTATTTATGACTCATCGTATTTTTCATTCATGTCAAGGCGTTTTAATTCGACAATTCAATTCACTAGGCAATCGTACGTATACGCTACGTACTACGTTCATATAATGTAAGTAACCAATATAGGAAGAAACGATGAACCTCTCTCATCATTAAACAGGGTTTGGTTTCGTGTTAACGTATTGTTCGACAAAGCATAAAATTGAATACAAATTGTGTCCAGAACGAGACAGCATGTACTTCGTACGAGCAGTGAATTTATAATAAACAATACCGGTGTCCGGAAGCGGTAAGTATTTTAAAATAAGAAATAAGTACCCAACGGAAGCGATCTCAATCCTCGTTCATATTAAATTGCAATATACGCGAGTACAACGTGTGAAATTTTCATCTCTTTGGTTTCAGCTTCTATCAACGAAAATAAAATCATATGAATTAACATCGATTGAAAATTAGGTTAGTTGTAAAAATAGGGTTTAAAATGTTGAACAACGTTACCCCATAAAATAGCTTCCATTTAGCGTTGAAGAGTTAACCTGGACAAAATATACCACGATGACTAACTAAAACTATACAAATTAACATTTGTATTTTATAAGTAAGTACGATGTAAAATGAAAAAAAAAAACACACACATACATACACAGAACAGTAGGGTTTACAACACGAGAAGGGTCGTTCTTACCCTCTACAAGTCGACTAGCAACGAAAAATTCATTTTACACCCGTACGAAACATTTCTTCTACATACATCACTCCATATAGAACACCTTTTAAATGAAAATTCGATATCTTAAATAATCATTACATAATGTTTTCTAAACTACCTTTATTTCGAATTCCATTTCGCTTCTATTACTCCCGATAACGCAAAATAGCCAACTATCGTGCGACGACGACGACGACGATTACTCGACGCGGATGTGATTATCAAAACTGGTTTCGTAATATTAATTTCCGTTTCATCGCGGTGATATTTTTGTAAATTAAAAAAAAAATTACTTACACACGTTAAAAAGCAAACATTATAAATACCTCAAAATAAACAAGTGTGAATTTACATTCGACATTCGGCGACAAATATTTAAACGTAAGTCGCATAATTGATAAGAAAATCCACGCTAACTCGCTAAGTACTTTCGGTTCGTTCATCTTTACCGGGTAATCTACCATTGTTCCAAGTTCAGTTTGAATGGTCGCCATTAGCTAACGCGAAAAAAAAAAACAATGAATATTGCCATTCTATTTCATACAAATCGTTTGAATTAAAAGTGAACTTGATACAAAATATTTTATCAGAAAGAATGTAAAAAGAAATCGATGAAGACATTATTGGCGTTTACATATTCATTGTACTGAAAAAATAATGAAATAATACGAATGAAAAATAATGCGGTGTTACTGCTGTAAGCCTTTCCTTTTTTTTTCAACGTTCTGCTGTTATTTGTTCTTCCTTTAGCATAAATTTTCCTGTAAACTGATTCAAATTATGAAACAATTGATGATAAAAAAAGAAATTTACACAATCACACATTCAACTATGGAAGTTGTATAATCGAGTATTGAGAAGTTGAAGAACCCAATCAAATAATAATTCACCGGCTTTGTTGTAAACAAATGAAATATCGAAATCGAAAAACTAACAAATAAGATGTTTAATACAGAATTTCCAGTTAAATTACTGAACAAATTATGCCTTCGGGGTTTCATTAAGAAGCGTTCGTTCATACGCCTGACTAATCACACTATACACTTCATTAGTCGAAAAAGAATACTACGAAGAACAGGAAAAAGCTCATTCTAGGGTATTATATCACAAAAATACAGTTTAAAGGCTTCCAAAATTAACAGATGTTCCGATCGTGAAATATTAACACCAAAAAAAGATCGCCGTCAAATAGTTTTCGGACTTGAATCAAGTTTATTTGAAGGATTCAAGGATGTAATGAAATAATTTTAAATGCACTAGCTTTCTAGATCCATCCACACTAATGTCTGTAATTTCTCCATTTGCGTCGTAGCAGAAAAAAGGCAGAAATCCATGTTTGCAAATTCATGTTATGTTCGAATTTCGAAATATGAATTACATATCGGGCACAAAAACATTTATAAAACAGCTCACTACCGCCATATTTACCGAGGAAATTTTGTTTTCAGTTTTTTGTTCTTGAAAAACGAACGGTGTCCTTCGTTCACATTCTTTTGGTCTAGAAATAATTCATCGGTTCTTTCGTTCTCAAGTCTCGCGTTCCGAATAAAATTTACGTTCTCTTCTCTTTTTCTTTTCTTTCTATAAAAAAGTCAGGAGATGATGAGATTCTGTTCAAAATTGTAAGACATGTACGAAACTGAAAATGAAATCAAATCCAAAGTGTAGTAAGAAACGATAACGAATGAAACAACCAGTCAAATAAAAAAATTTCAATTCAAAGAAAATAACCATTTTAAATTTTGAATATTTTGATTTGATTGAACTAAAATAATATGTAATTCATAGTCCGTTCAATTTAAATTTAGATCTCACCAGTCACCACTACAAACATAATTACTACAAACCAATCAGATTGCTAGAAATCCAATATCGATAGATTTCTAGCATTATCATTGGTTCATAGCATATTGTTTACATTTTGATTCTGATAACCAAGGCTCAATGTAAATTGAACAGACTGAAAAAATGTTCGTTCTTTCTTCCCATATAAAAATGGTTCCTCCGTAATCTTTTTTTTTTTTTCATTGAGTATTAGTTTGTTCTCGTAAATTTTTATTGTTTTTTTGTTGAAGTTACCGTTCTCTGTTCTTTAATCACTGATTCCATTCTAATAACACCGCCACGCTCCAACATACAAGTTACAAACAGCTAGAAGGTGATAGAACGAAAAAAAAAGGAAAAAACATGCCATATATTCATCCAAATTACATTCGAGTTACTGTATTGCCGGCTACCGTGAATAACACGCCGTTCCGTAAGATATGATAACATCACGGCAACCCTCGTTGATAAGTATAAATGAAATTACCGCTCAAATACTTAGCAACAGCTGCACCTTCTTTGTTCATCTGCTATAGAGGAAAAAAGTTTTGCCATATTTGCGGCAATACTACTGTATATAAAACGCGTTTAAATACAAACAGTGTTTCATGTTTAGCACACGCACTGAGTGCACGAAATTCATATACGACGACAATAATTTTATGTTTTTATAACTACATAATACTTAAAAAGTAATAACACTCGGTTGCTGAATTACGTTCGTACCTACATACCGTATAAAAACGTGATATTCAAAGTTGTACCAAACTGTAATTCATTTCATCCGATATTCCAGGAAACGGAGTAACAATATATCGGTAATATACGTAGACGTACATAAACACATCACATCACACAAGATGTAATAAATGCGATAACGATTTAACTAACACATAAGAATACCGGCGAAGATTATTCGCGAAAATAAACAAAGGCACAATATCACACAGAATCACCACGCGATTTCACCATTTATTGATTCACACAGGTAGAAAAAAAGGCAGGTACGGTTTGAAACGAAACACGAAACTAGAATAGAATAATTTTACAGCCGCGTATTCGAGTTGGAGATAAGAACCACTTGAAACGTCGAACCACACAAGTCTGCATGGCTATAGCATACTATTACAACAACCGAACCGAGAAGAGAAATAACCGTTTAATGCTTTATTCAGTGAAATCCCCCTCCATACTTGGATACTATACGCGACTAAACACCCTAGCACTACTGCATCTATATTCTGTGAGGCGAGGGCATGACATGGCATAGCATGGCATATGCACCAAGAAATAGGAATGGTAAAATGCACATCTCTTGAAGTACAACATGACATTTTCGCGAAATCAATTACTATTTATTCTACATAAGTACGTACTTCTTACGCAGTAAAACTGGAAAGTAAATTCAAATATTTCACGATAAACCGGGAGAGTTTCTAATACGAATAAAATGTACATCAATGCACATTACGTAATGGAACTGATTGAAGATAAAACTGTGTTCGAATTATGAATAATCAGGGAAATAGCTCATGATGTTCGTCAATTACCCGGATTTGAAAAAATATACTCGTATCTAAATATACTCACATATATCTCTGATACAATGTTTATTCATAGGTACTTATTTGTACTTTTAACTAAAGGTCGGTATTCAACAATAATTACCTGATGTTTCCGTAATAATCATCTCAATACCTCGAAATCATAGAATTCATGAAGGTCTATCAGTAGTTAGGTATAGGTACTTCCAATCGTAGCGAAAAAATATTTTAACAAAAAACTGAAATTACAATTACAAAAATTTTCAAAAAACACATTTCTACGTTTCCTCTTTTTTTTTTCTTCTTTTACACTCCATACAAATGCCTAAATATCAACTATTAAATCATGAAAATAAAGTGTTACAAATATTTCAAACGTAAACATGACAGTAGGATTTTGGATTTTGTCCAGAACAGAAAATATGTCTTTTTCCAACTACAAGTCATTATCAGAGCAATTAATTTTTATACGTATAAGCAGTAATGGACACACTAAATAATGAACGAAGACTTGTTTTATGCATATTACTGGAAAAATTTATACTGGAGCTTAAATATTAATGCGAATGAGATCTTCTAACCACGTTCTTCTGTCCTTCTTCAGACGCAGACTGCCACAAAAATACTCTCAGAGCTAATCGAACTTAAGGACCCAATATCATTTCCATAAAACGATTGAATAGTTCCCCAAATTTCACGCAAAGGGCTCACCATCAGGAATCTTAGTGTGTGATGTGATATGACGGTACTTCAATCAATCCGCACTTGTACACTTTTATTTTCTTACCCGCATCAACAGTAAAATTTAACTGAGTGAACGAAAATACTGGAATTTGATACTTACCCATTCATTTAAGTCGATGAAACATTTTCTTTCGGACTGATACAGTCCATGTCATAGGATGCGCAAGGTACGCTTCTTTAAATGCTGAATAACTTCGATTTTTAGTGAAAACAGGTAGTACTTCAAGCGATCTCCATTAGATAGCACTGTAACATGATCATAAAATGATATTAATAAAATATACCATACAGAGAGCAACGTAACTCGACATTAAATGAGCATTAATTAAAAAAGCGTAACCTCACCTTTCGAAGTTAATAAAAAAGCAGAATTCTAACCCATTTTAGTACGAAGCGTTAAATTTAAAAATGGGAAAATTTTTGCGATTGCAAAAAAATTTTTAATGCATTCTACAGAAACCAAAGATGTGTACAACACGGAGATCGTATGCAGCAAAAAAAAGGAGCTTTACAAGCAATTTTAAAAATTAATCGAAAACGTGTTGCTCTTTTTTATCTTAAAAAACTAACAACATTGTACGTCATAACCGCATGTATTAAATCGCAAAACACATATAAAAAAAAAAATAAATTTGGATAAATAAACATAAAGACACGTGAAAATTAAAAAAAAATCTGAAACTATCGTAAAAGAATAGCTAACGTCTAAACAAATTTTAAAAATCATTTAACATGTCGTACTTCATTAATGATCAGTGATATACAGATCGATGAGTCTTTCTAATTTACGCATTTCCGAAACTTCGGTAATATTCGGCACATATTCAAAAATCAAAGGATGAACGCAATCGGCATTATTTAAGACGTATCGAAAAGCACGCAAGTCAAGAAACTCGAGATCCTTATCCTTAGGCAATTTTTTAACACCGGAGCACAAAGCGTAATTAAAAACGCGAGTCACAAATTCGTTGTTAGAAATAATACGTAAACATTTCCAATTATTATCTTTAGCAATTTGTATAATTTTGGAGACAGCGATAAGATGAAAATTTTCGATATATGTGTTGTCTAAGCTGGTACCAAATACTACATTGAATTTGCTGCCTTTAGACCAAAATATACCATTGTAAGCCATCGAACGATCAGCAAAAATTCCGAGTAATTCTTTCGTCATAACGTACACGTTTTTCCAATTAGAGACTCCGTTGATGGCGTTAGATACTGCGTTAGCGATTCTAGCTTCGAGATAATCAATATAATCGTTTTTCTGATCGTTATCGCTTCTTTTGTCATCGGTTGATGGTTTCTCAGTAAGATTTTCAGGTAGCCCTACAGAGGCGAAGAAGTTTTCAACTCCAACTTCATTTTGTATCGATGTACTCTATATTAACAAGTATTCCCATTTCAAATTAAGCATACATTCGCGAAAAAAACTATCGTATAAGATGAAAAAAGCGCACTTACTTCATTTTTTATCAAATCATTGCGTATATTCAGTTCATTGGGATCCGTAATGAAGTTGCTAACCATAATTTGATTATCAAGTTGCCATTTGAATACTCCAATTCCGTAATGAAAAACACCTTTAACACTGCCAACGAATTCGCCACCGAGAATTATATCGAAGATTAGTTTCCGAACGACATTCAATCGAATAGGTACTTTTTGATCTTCAACCGTAGCTTGCAAATGAACTTCTTTAAATATCTCTGTTATACCACCACAACCATCATAAACTTTAACATCATCCTGGTTACTTTCCTTCGTAACCGGACTAGGTGAAACATTACGGCATAATTTTTCATAAATATCACACGACATCAAAGATAACCAGCAACCTGTTGAAACCACGGCGGCTACTTTCAATGTACCAAACTGTAGCCAAATGCATGCCGGCATTCCCAGTTTACATGGATCGAAATCTTTACTGCTTGAAGCCATTATTTCAGAGATTGAAATCTATTGAAATAATCAACATACATTTTCAATGAATGGTAAAACATACAGTTTTGGCTTATTACAGTGTACAAATTGTATAAAGCTGAAATAGAGTAAATAAATGGTACTCACTCGTTCAATTAATAATGGAGGAAGTTTTGGCTTCGAAATGAATTGAACAGAATGAGTTTATTCGTGATGATTATCGAAAATTAATACATATCACTGCAATGATGACTACATACAGAAACTTAATCTACTCAACATCTTAATCATAATTTGATTTTCGCATTCAAATTAAACACAATATTACTGCACGATCCGAAAAAAAACATCAAACAATCAAAGCAAGACCGAACTCGAAACTCTTGTCTATGTCTTCGGCTCTCCGTATCCTACGGTTTACTCGTAACTTCAACAATAAATTACAAACCAATGAGAATAGAAGTTTTTGTTATGATATTTATCAATTAACCAATCAAATCACAGAATGATGTAATTGGCGAACAGTGTTACTATTTTAAAATATATAATCTGATATTTTCAGCTAAGTCGATTTTTTAATTGCTATGCTATAAGCTTCGGAGCTCGGGAAATCTTTCAATCATTTTCACTTCAATGTATTTTTAATCATAAATTACAAATTACCTACATATATAGTACTTACTTTGTAAGACTTCGTAAAGCTAACTACAAGTACATAATTAAAGCTACTAAAATGGCGAATAAAAGTATTCTATGTACTTATTCTTGTATAAGTCTGTCCATTAAACAATCTCCCAATGTGAAAATTTTACTAGGAGTTTAATGATGAATATCAAAGAATATTACATACTCTCAGAATATGAGTATGCAATGAAACTCATGCCAAAAACCAAAATAAAATATAATTTTACAAAAGGAAATAGAAGCATCAAAATTATGTACAGTGGGAGAGCAATCGAAAATTGAATGAAAATTATATCTAAAGGCCATCAGAATGAGCGTAATTGCTGTTATAAAAGAAAAAGTTAGCGATAAAAACAAAAAGAATTTAATCGAGAAATTGAGTTCCAGATTTTTTGAAACCGAAAATCTCAATTTTCAGAATATTTCGTGGTGAAACTGTGTTCGAAATGGTACGCAATCACGTACATAGCTAGGTAGCCTCGCTATCTCAGCCAGAGTGTAATTGATGATCTGACGTGAGTCAAAGTATACAAAAGTATAAATTTAGTACAAATTGAAATCTTAAAGCCTATACATATGTACAATAAGTTTTACTATAGTTTTATAGATTTTAAAACGCAAAACATTACGGTAATCAAAATAATATAAATGTAACTACAGAATACGTTTCTTCATTGAACAATATAATACAAAATAATAATGTAAATATCAGATATATAACTCAAAACAAACTAATTTTGCTTTCATATATCACATCTGCACTACATACATTTTCCAACTAAACGAATGGTCTCACCGCGCAAACAATGCCAACCTCGCTTTCATTTTCCGTTCGAAATTTTGGATTCTCAAGAAAATGTGCTGTTATATTGCTAGATTCATGGCACCATTTAAAATAATCTGCAGCTAAACTGCGCACTGGAAGTGATGTTAAAAAGTCATTCCTCAATATTCCATCCGTTATCAATGATTTTACGACGTGAAATCTAGTCACAACTGGAACTCCGCATAGAACAGCATTCAAAATAACAGCTGCAATTATCACGAATTATGTCTTCAGCGTTTGGTAACGCTTTGATGTTTTCGAATACTTCTTGATGCATCAGACTCGTATACGATGCGGATGAAACGATTAGTGGCTCGGATGGTGTTCCAAAATTCAATGCCAAAGCGGCAGGAGCTATATACTTCAATTCAGGACAGTTCAAATCCATTTTAATCAGTGTATACGCGCAATGAAATATCAATTTCTGTAAACAAGCAGGAAAATATTTCGATCGAAATTTTTTTACAATTAAAACCATGGATCATCTACACAACAGATTAAAATTCAAAATTGACTATTACTTCGAGCATCCACAATCACAGTGATTGCACACAATTACGAATTTAATACAAAAATACCGCAAAAACCCACATTTAAGGTGTCATTAACCCATTACGTATTTTATACCAGATTCCGACAATATTCTGTTCACTGTTGAATACAATTCCGATGAAAAGAACGGAAACACACCAAGTTTTCAATAGCTGGATATCTTGAAGGCCAAGTTAATCTACATTGTAATATCTTACTTATCGCAGTAACGCGAAGCCCAAGCGATTACAGGTCACTACAGATTACATTATGTTTTTTATCACAATCTCATAGAAACAAAATCCGATAACGCATGTGTTGGAAGATGCGACAATCTGGTTTTGCAGCGAATTTCTTCAACAATTTTCAAACACATTACCATCTACATTAATGTACATGTGCTTACATTTAGCTTCGGCCTTATAAAGGTTTTATTGTCTTTGGTCCTCTGGTCATTTCCCATTTATCAAGCTATTAGACAATGATAAGATGACGTCAGACCAGATCTGAGAATTGCGATTCTAAAAATACGTTTTTTTCTCAATGCTATTGCAATCGAGTTTTATAACAGTACAAACTGCAGTTAAAAAACTTATATTTCAGTAAAACAATTCCAGGAAAATAATAATCCAAGGAAGTAATATCTATAAAATGAAATTTTAAAACATTACTAAAAATAATATAAAAGAATTAAAAAATGAATATTTCTTTTTAAAAAAAAGTACAAATCGACTTGGTTAGCAGCATAATAAAAAATTAATTTTTATTTAACGAAATCGAAATGTGTAATAAATAACATTCGTTTTTGCAAGGGAAATTGTAACAAAAAGAGGATTAATTGACATTAGATATTTCATCACACAAAAATTAATTGAAACAAGTGAGTGTTATATTAATTTGGATAAATAAATTTAAACTTTTAACAAGAATTTCAGTCATTCATCCAAAGTTAGATAATTTTTAAACTGCATTTTACCTACGCTTATTTATGAAATGACTAAAAACAAAAGTAACTTCTACCAAAAAAAAAAAATAAATAAATAACGAACACGCACACAAAACTTAATCCTATCACAAAACTCATCACCATCTTTCTGAATAGTTGAATTCTTTGAAATGGTTACGCGTATCAGAAAAATAAAAAACACCTACATTACATAGAAACCGGCGAAAAAATATTATATACGTAGACATTTTCTATACTGAATCATATTAGACATTGCAAAACTACTTATGGGTCAAACGTGTTAAAATAATTATGGGTTCATGTGTGATGTAGAAGCCATTTTTATAAAAAACACAAAAAAGAGAGAAATGAAATAATAACTCCTTAAATATCACAAAATGCGTCAAAGATTCGATGTTACTTAAAATTAGAAAATAAAAACTTAAAATGCTAGATTACTTCATTCAGTCCTTTGGTTTCAATGTAAAGATTGCGGGTAATAAAAGTTCAGGGCAGAAAGTGGTAACTGCCAACTGTTAGCTCGAAGTTCAATTAATTGTAACATTACTTTTTTAATCTCTGGTCCAAGAGTACTTTTCAAAAACACATCTTTAATTTTGTCGTACAAATGGTTCAATTTAACCGGTAATTCATTTTCTAGATCACGACCGACTGCGGTTAATGCCCGGAATAAGCATTCAATCTACAATACGGAATACAAATTACTTTCATATTGACCGAAATATTTGAAAGAATGGTCGCAACATTAAAAACTTACCTCGCATAACGAATGCATATCATGAATGGTCAATATATCCTCACAACATCGTGATATCAACATGAGTAAAACTTGTTTCGGTGGTGTGACGGGATCTGATTGAAATTTCAGTTGTAATCGGCTCTGTTTCATCTACGGAAGTAAAAACGCAAATTATCGAAAAATCATTTATCGGATTACACGTAAAATATATTTCATCATACTTCGATGTACATTTCCGTAAGAAACGCGACGAACATTATCAACTGACTAGGATTTTTCAGCAACCGAATTTGCTTCGTCTGGTACAACATTTGACAAGTATTAAGCAAAGAATCCAAATACGTGCCATTATTATCTTTCTGCTCAAATAAAAATGATTTTTAGCACAACATGATAAATTTAACAACTAAAAAAGAATAGGATTACGAACCTCCATAATGATAATGGAAAGTTTGGCAACCGGACGGCCGAATTTTTTATCCCTCAAAACATGTTCAATTACGTACCGTGCCAACGTCATTTTTTGTTTATCTGTGATTGCGTTCACATCTGAGAAACATTATCGCGATGTCAAGTACAGGATAGGTAAATAAAATTTTAATGCAAATACAAACACTATGAAAATTGTGATTTTACTTTCAACAGCTTGTTTCATAACAGCGTGTGACTCCTTTGGAAAAATGTGATATTCTGAAAACGAAACTGAGCATTTTGAAAAATTTGCTTCCATTTCTAAATACTTCAAAGCATCTGCCGCTGTCAAACTTTTGGAACGTTTCAAACAACTGGATACAGAATTCTGATCAAAATTAGGAGTTGGCCGACGCTCTTTTGAAACACCTTTTTTCGTACCAGTGTCACTTTTATCACTACAGATCTGCGTTTTAAATTGTACGCGTTGAAGGTTAGGAACGCCCACATGATCCTGGAGATTATCGTCCAATATGAATGATATAAATTTACTTATTTATGATTAAAAAGGAAATACAAAACCGTACCATACTGCTGCTTGATTTGGCTCTTTGCAAGTTGAAATTACTCGAACTAATACCGTTTTGCTTAATATTACTCGATTTGGAATTTTGACTAGATGATTGTTTAAACGTAATGTGATTGATTTTTGATGGACTGGTTTGTTGATTCTTATCGATTTCTTCGTCTGTGTCTCTCAGCAAAAAATTAGGAGGTGTTTGAGGAGTATCACTGCGGTATAAAAAAAAACACTTTATGTCGGACTGTATGGAAGTAATGTAAACATCGTATATCTGTTCACCTTTTTTTAAAACTCATTACAAATTCCTTCGCATGTACATTTAGCTTTTTGGAACTGGAAGGTGCTTCGGATCGGATATCTGTAGAAGGAAATAAATAGCAAACAAAAAGTAGATAATGTTAAACGGTTGCACGTTTTTCATTAGCAATAAAATCAATAGAAATATCTCACTCGGAGGTCGATAAATTTCCATAGGAGCATGTTTACCTCGATAATTAGCCATAGTCAGAGATTCGTATTCCAGATTACTAAAACTCAGCCTCTGTAAGGTGATAACTACGTTAAATACGTTCGCGTGATACGTGAAATCAGAGCAAAAGCGTGAATGTTAACTGCGTGGCTTACGATGACGGGAAAGATTACCGGAGATGGCCAAAACAAACATCCTTCAAACCTTACTTGTGAGTAAACTGGGAACAATACACGGTGACGCTGAGCAACTTGAAAAGCAGGTAAACTATGTTGTCTGCTCAATACATAATTCACCTTACTGCCGCTGGTTGCATGGGTGCCGTACGGGGTACTAGTTTTATTTTTTCTGACAGACATTACAAATAGCTATAGGATGAAAAACTTCAGACGTGAAAAGTCTAGCAACGGGTGTTATCAAACCATCACACGTACCTTTTAAAAATAAATCCACACGAGTCGTGTCGTTTTCGTTCGATTCGATTGTATGGTCTAAAGAACAAATATTTTGAATACATGAATTATATTATTTTGGGATTATATTAAACGATCATTCATAAAATTGAAACCGTTATCATTAGAGTTAATAAGGTATTAATTACTTACCGAAATTCGATAAAAATTTCACTCCAATGGGTGAAATACGTCAACACATTGCACTACCATGAGCACAACTATTGAATCAACCCACATTCCATTCTAATTTTTAAACCAACGCGCTGAATTTGTTCCAACTTTCGACAACGTCTTGTTACTCTTGAATACCGACCGACTAACAGATTTAATTACCTCCGCTCCTCAGCACATCGGAATGTTTATTTCATGCAATGTGTATCTGACTTTCAAATTCAATTTCATTGGTTCGTTTTCCGAATACGTTTAGGCGGTAAAATGAAATGGTGTTGATTCATTGGTTACGAATTATCAATTCATTGTTCTTATCCAATGAGAAGCATTCAAAAACACGAATTCGTAATTTCTATTATCTATTTACTATCCTACTACATGTGATTGCATGTGATCCATAATTCAACAAAGGCCTTATCAGACATTACTATTATATCAATGATTTGACTTTTGATCAGATAATCCCTTTAAATGAAAACGAAAAAAGTCAGATGAAGATAAATCGTTAAATATTATCGTCAAAAAATGATTAAAGAACTGAGCATTCTCAAATTTAATGAAAACCTTTTTTTTAAATCATTCTACTTTTTTCACTTTGTTCAACGGAAGTAAGATAACACGCTCTTTATTTTAAAACTCCAATGAAAATTCAATCAATCGTACTTTTATTTTGAAAGTTAGCTAATAATCGAAACTTAATCCAACTTCAAAAACTATCATTTCAATTCAATACTTGAACTATATTGCATAGTAAGTTTTGATTTAACTTCCTCTAAACATGAACATCAGAAGTTCTAAAAATAAAGCCGAAGTAACTATTTTCGATGGTAATTAATAGAGTCGAGCATTACGTGATCTTCGTGAATACTATTGTTACACATGATGTGAAATTATGGATCAAAAAAGATAAAACGTACACAACAGATGACGTAGTTGGTAATGATGTATTGCATGATTCATAATTGAATGAAATTTTCATTATGTTTGCCTCAACTGTTTAAGATGTGTTTTAAAGTCTGTAAAATTCTACAGAAATGTCACGGATATAATTCTGCAAAGAATTATGTAGTATCATGAAGTTTCAACTTTTTGTTTTGCAAACGATACGTACTATTTCAGTATATTTGAAACACATTAAAAATCACAACTGATAATGTATACCATGTTTGTTTATAAAAATTTCCGCCAAATTTTTCAACAGTTGTTTTAAGAAGATTTGATAGCCACTATAAATACACATTCAGTTACTATCTACTTCATGTGATCAGTTTTTAGCAACGAATAAACTTTAAAAAAATAGCAGAAGGAATATTAAAATTATGTAAGTTCGTCAATAAAATTTTATTTTTGAAAATATTATTTTTAAATACCTGCTTAAAATAAATTATCTACTCCTCGCATATGAACGTAGCTGCGTAGTTAAATTTTAAACAAAATGAATAGGTACCTATTGAAAAGTAAAAACCGAAGCTTCTTGAAAATTTACTTTTTTCATTTGAAGATTCGAAAGTAGATAGGTAATGTACCTCCTGGCGCACTCTAGCGCAGCTCTAGATTTTAGGTTAAATTCAATCATTTTTCAATACCCCAAAATTTCTCAAATTTCCAAAGAGCAAATTCACTACTTTTCATGAGAAAAATTGATGAATTTCCACAACATTTTTCTTCACCTAGGTCACAAAATTTTCAGAAAAAAGTATATGATTTTTCATCAAATTTTCAAAATGTCATCTCATTTTTTGAAAATACCATCCATTTTTATCATTTCAAAGGTATACCAATATACCTTCTGGCGCACTCTAGCGCAACTCTAGATTTTAGGTCAAATTCATTGATTTTTTAATATCTCAAAAATTCTCAAATTTCCAAAGAGGAAATTCATTCAGTTTCATGAGAAAAATAGATGAATTT
>FIZR01021920.1:0-39962 GCA_900060175.1 Ferrisia virgata
TATCTCCGTGCCCAATGTAAGCCAGCTAAGTTTCCTTGTGAAATTAGCTGGCACATTCTCACGTTGAGATTAAGTGTTTCTAAAGCCGGCCCTATTCGATCCTTTATTTTAATTTTTTTTTATTTCAAATTTCTTCCTTTTAATTTTTAATTTAATAGAAATTCAGGACAATATAAAACAGTAAATGGGGATATGGTGTAGAAAAAGGTGCTTATCCAACTGAGATAGAGTGAAAGAACGATCATCTCATGGAAAAACGTAAGACTACTCAAAGTTCAAAAATATGCTGTTAAGTGTAAATTATTAAAAATAATAAACTTACCATATTAAATAAAAGTGTAACAATGACAGCAGAACGCGTCGAAATTCTAAAGCAGTTAGTTTTCATGTTGAAATATAGCAGCTGTTAATAGCAAAACATTCATCGAAACTATTTCAAAAGAAAATGAAAGAAAAATCGTGTAATCGAAAAAATTATATCTTATTGTACGTGCGTTTAAGCAATTGTACGTGATCAGAGAATGACATACTTCCAAGTAAAATTAATTACTTATCAATAGGGAAACCCGCAATATGTTTCAGTAAGATTGAATTTGCGTATTACGAGACTTATCGCGTTTGGTGAACATTATTGTAATCTAAGTACATACCTATTCAATTGACCATATCTCGACATGTGAATTTTTTTCCACTATTTGTAAGCGTATTTGCAAATTTTGTTTGTAAATTGAAAAATTAGCTGATTTCCCTCTCCAAAGAATAAATTTATAAAATACATTTTAGGAAAGAGAAGATATTTCGAAGGTGCTGGCGTTAATAAAAGTATGTACCCAAATTGCTATTTGGAATTATGACTTTGTGTCAAAGTTCAAAGAAAAACGTAAAGAAAAGTTAAACCAGTTAATAAATAAATTGGTACATAAAACGTGCTTGAAGGTAATTAAAAATGACCTATTGGACTTTTACTTGCTTATCCCTTACTTTTGCTGTAAATTGGTACATTGCAAATGCCTCATGGAAAAAATAAATATTGTAAAGAGTATGAAAAATCATAGAGCAGAACATTATTACGTAGAAATCTTTTGAAACAAAATATTAATATATTTAAAGTTTGTTCATTAAAAATAATACCTAGGTGTAATATTTCAACTTATAGGTACAGTAGGTAGCTAGGTATACATATGTTGAAAATGGACACCATATAGGGCTAATTTATTTTCAATATTTGTCAATTTCGTTGTAAGGAGGAGGTAACATATCATTCTGTATCAGTACGCACTCTTCGTATGAGGGAAGCATAATAGAACTCGAGTCATTGTCGAGCAGAGATCCATGTTCGGAAGTAGTGTAATCCCTGGATAGATTTGTTTCCAAAATAATATCGCTGATGTGACTACCTACTACGAAAATTGCATATAATTTGAACGCTAAAAATGAAATAAGTAATAATAAAATGAATTCACAATTTCACATAAACCCATTATCATATCTAGATCAAACTTGACGAATAACTCACCAAAATTAAAAGTCATTACGATAGCGCCGAAACGCAACGAAACTATACCCCTACCATCACTATTTACAGGATATTGTTCGATAGAATTATCTGAATTAACTGGTACCTTCTGGGCGTATAAATAAAATGCAGTTTGTACAGAGAACGTAATATCGAATAGGAGTTGCAAAAGAATCCATCCTAATGTGATGTATTTCAAAATGCTCATGATAATCGAACGATATTTTGCTTCTATGATGATGCACATCAGGAACGATAATGTCGATTCCGTCAAACAGATGTACCTTGCTAGGCCAAACTGTATTTCTAAGATAAAGTAAAATTAATGCTAAGATACGATTAATTATCATACTCTACAAAATTATTACTTTAGTCGATACCAACCGCTTAGTTGTAAATCGTCAAGAATCATCAATAATCTGAATACGTATAAATTTATCAACTGTAAACAAAAAATTTTAATTAGATTGAAGTGTAAATACATTGGGGAACGACTTACAAAATGAAAGGAAAAATAATTCAAAGTGGGAATTTCCTTATCATGGAGCCATTGGTAGTCTGTTGTATCTAGCCAACATAACAAGACCAGATATCATGTATGCTGTAAATATGATGAGTTGAAAACAGAGCAGTCTTACAAGATATGACTGGGAGCAAGTCAAACGCATCTTTAGGTATATTAAGGGGACAATAAATTGGGGATTAATCTATGACGGAAAGGAAAATGGTATTGAAACATATACTGATGCAAGTCTAGGGGATTGTGATGTTTCAAAGAGATCTACAAATGGTGTTGTGATAAGAGCTTTTGGGGACCTAGTCTATTGGACAAGCAAGAGACAAGGAACAGTGGATGGTTCAACCTGTGAAGCGAAATACATAACTATGAATCTTGGGACTATAGAAAGTGTGAGTATTACTGATACAATATAAAGGGCAACTGGGGTGAGCTACTTGCCTATTATGCTTTGGGGTGATAACAATGCAGCTTTGCAATGCAGTTCTAAACCAAATTCATCCCCTTTAAAGAATCTCACTGATATAAAACTTCATCAAATACTTGAATACCATTTGCAGGGGATTTTGAAAGCTGGTTGGGTTGCTAGCAAAGAGTAACATGCAGATATGCTTAGCAAGCCACTTGCTAAAGAGACTTTTGAATATTTAAGGGGCTTCTTGATGCATGCAATAAATAAGTATTATAACTCACACTATGTATTTCACAGGGGTACGTATCAAAGATAAAATCATCAATGCAATTGACAATCTCCGCATAATACATATGTCGAGTGTTTTGCCTGAATACTATCCCCCTTCATGCCACAATTAGTGCAACTAGAATTACACTCGTGTACAATAATTTGCCCACACTAATTGTTGCAGGAACTATAATTTTGTAGAAAAAGGGTACAAAATTGTAAATAAATGTTTTCTAAAATTTTTAAACACCCCAGCCAAAGACCTTGAAAGTTGCGGTTGGTTTTCTACGCTTTTTTGGTGCAAATTTGATTTGATTTGAGATCACTTTCAGCCTCCATTTGGTGGTTATGAAATAAAAGATGACAAAAATTAGGTTATTTACGTTTTGAAAAAATGCTTTAAAAATTTTACACCCTGGTCGAATATTATTCCAAAAAGTTTGTTCAGCTAAAAAAAGAAAATTTAGGGTGGGAATATTTCGATAAACTTGAAAGATTCAAAAAGCACGAAGTATTGGCCTGGATTAATTTGAGCAATAATCCAAAATCATTAAAAAAAAAAACTCCATTTTTTGCAGTATCAATCGTAAGTGAAATGGTTGGGAAGTTGAGCACTCAAGCTCTCACATTTGCTTAGAGTGTATCCAAAAAAAAACTTCAAAAAACTGCATTCTCAACTTCTATCTAGCCATTTCTTTTGCCCAAATTGATTAGATAATTTCAGTTGATTGTCACCTACTTCCTTCACCCTTCCTCCCCTCAAGTACCAGATTTTTAACTTCAAAGCCTCAAAATTACCCAATGAACTACATTTCTTCAGACCATGATACAAATTTTTCCTTAATCCCTCTTCTTCTTGCTTTTACCATTGGGTTTTGATTGTAGTCCATTGGTTTAACTTTTCACGAAGCGACAAAGGAGAGATTAGGCTAAATATTTAATGAATAACGTATGTACTTGTATGAATATTGTATAAATGTGAACTTCACTCTGGATTGGTATGGGTGAAACACTTACCACGTTCAAAATCAACGCAATAGTCGTAAAATTTGGGAATGCATGCTCAGAGCAAATTGTAAGTACCATTTTGAAAGCAAAGTTGACCAATTAATTATGAACTTATAGCAATTTAAATCAAATAAAACGCGAAATTACGTACAAAATTGCAGCTCAATATTAATGTTGAATATGTACCACGAATACTGCAGATTCATATTTTTCCTATGTGTGCCTTCAATTTCTGTGACGAAGGAAATATGATTCATTTATAGTCTGTACGTTAGTTTCGAAAAACGGAAATTTCATGCGATAAAATTTATACAAATTGTTTACCAGCAATTGGAATCATGAGTCAATATCATAATTCAACATTTTGCCAGATCGTCGCCATTTGGTTTAAAACGTTTATAAAAATATCATAAAATTATTTAAAAAATAAAAATTAACCGCATTCTATTCATAATGCAAATGATGGCAAAAATTTGCTTATGTTGATGAGTTATGGTTGTTATACAAAATTATATGAAATTAACGAAGGAACATTTAGACGTTCTATTGAAATGAATGTATTCGATGCAAAGAATCAAGTAACAAATATGCAATACCAATAAGGTTACAAAAGTCGATAAAGTTGAGGTAGTGGGGAAAAACAGATAAGATATAAGTATGCGATATGATTTTACATTAACATAACTCCGGCCTTGGCAGTAGTGCCATCCTATTGACCGGCCTGGTATATTCTCCGGTGCTGGTCTTGATTTTGGCTACCCTGACCACGCCATCTCTCCCAGGGAATACCTCGATGACGCGTGCCATAGGCCAGGTGGTGGGTGGTGCATTATCTTCACACAGTATACACAAGTCGCCTACGGCTATGTTCCTTGACTGGATTCTCCACTTAGGCCTGCCTTGAAGTGAGGTGACATATTCTAATTTCCAGCGATTCCAGAATTCTGGGGCAATCTCCGAGATCAATCGTCACTGGCCAGTCAAGGTGAGCGGTTGTGCAGATGGTTGTTTCTGCGCTCCAGCAGTATGCAACAATGGTCGAATTATTAGGAAGTGGGCTGGAGTCAGTGGCTCCAGGTCGTTGGGATCCCCACCCAGCTCACACAATGACCGGGAGTTCAGGAAAGCTTCCACTCTGGTCAAAAGTGTCGCGAATTCTTCGAATGTGAAACAGCTTTCGCCTGCCACCTTTTGCAATATCCTTTTGGCGGATTTTATATTTGCCTCCCATAGGCATAGGCCTCCAAAGTGCGGAGCTCGGGGAGGTATGAAAGTCCAGCTGATGCCTTTTCCGACGAGATATCTTCGAACCGAATTTTCGTTATCAGTAAGGAAAGTTTGCAATTTTTTTATATAATTTGCTGCGCCAAAGAAGTTGCGCCCATTATCGGAGATCATTTGCTCCGGCCATCCACGCCGCGCGATGAAACGATCGAAAGCTGCGATGAAGAAGTCTGTTTCCAGGCTAGATACGACTTCAAGATGTATTGCTTTCGTATGGGGTTTCAGAGTAAACTCCTGAGGGAAAAAGACAATACGATGATTTACTTTTTTAACCTTAAAGTCGATGTTTATCTTTTTTTTGTTTGCTGTTGGAATTTTAAACTTTGCTGTAGAGTATTAACATTGAATTAAAATCGAAAGATTTTCAATAGCACATTCTGAAAAAGTTGGTCAACAGTGGACTATCATCATTGGACTGACATCAGTAAACAGTCAAAATCCGCATTGGTCAGACTTTGATGGCCTGGATATTGATGGCCTTGACATCGATGGTTAACTGTTCTAGGCTGTCAAAAAAGTTGATTGTTATGAAGGATTGGATGATTTTATGATTTCAAGTTGAGGTGTGGAGGAAAGTCAAAAAATGTGACCCTTTATGATTTTGAATTGAAATGTTGAAGAAAATTAGTTGACTTTGTAGGGTTATGCGTTAGTTTTATTCACCGACTAATAATACCTTACCGACAAACATTTATGCATGTTACGTAGAAAAATACCGTAGCGAAGAACGTGGTGACTCACTTCTTCGCTGCGCTATTTGCTTGGTCAGTATTGGTCAACTAGTTTTAACGAAAATCATATAGATATAAGTTGTTTTAGTACTAGAAATCACACTCTGTCCAACTACGCCTAAATATACACCTCTATTAAATCCTAGCTCTTTCCATTCTTCACTTCTCAAGACCCGCCCACCATTGTACTGGAACCTTCGACAACACGATCTTCGCGCCCCTCCGAGTGCGGATTGATTGTGGTGGGTTAGGTAGTAGGCCACAGACCTACGACTTTGACCCTAGATTGATTTTATGGTTTCAATTTGAAATGTTGAGGAAAGCCATAAATGCCTAAAGTTGACCTTGACCCTGGATTGATTTTATGATTTTGAATTGAAATATTGAAGAAAATAACCTTAACTCTGGTCACTTTTATGATTTCAAGTTGAAATGTTGATGAAAATGAAAGATGTTTAATAGTGCATTTCACATTTTACCCCTCATCCGTTGAGTCAACAATTGACCTTGAACCTGGTTGATTTTATGATTTTAAATTGAAATGTTGAGGAGGTGTGACAAAAATGTTGAATTTACATCGATAATGTGAAAAGTATCAGAATATTTATTCTTTCGATGTTTACTCTTTGCGGAAAATAGTACGAAGTAGTTTATTTTTACTTCCAGTTTAGCCCAGTCTGGTACCTACAACCTATCTAGACATTTTTTAACTTCATCACTGACCAATAACTGGAATGGAAATACATCTTTTTTTTGACGATGTACCCTTGTAAATCATGTAGGAATTGACGATTTTACAAAATCGCTCTACGTTGGGTCGGCACATTTCGATTTTTTTTGTAGAGACTACTGGGGTTGCTCTTAATTCCTAGATCATTACACTTGACTATGTACTATGCCTTAGTGATCAACTAGCTACTCACATTTTGTTCATCGTACTACAATCTGCTTTACGAAGTTGATCTTCATTTTTTTCACCCCTTCTCACCATTCAAATTAAAAATCTCGATCAAAGAAGGACGATATTGATTATTATAACATATCGGTTATAGTGACCAAATCAAGAGTTCACTTTGATGTTGATATAACCGATATTCACTAAGCTAAAAAAGAAAAGTAAAATGCACGTAGATAACTTTATTCAAATTGAAACTTCTGATATAAAAATCTCTTCGTATATATAAGCTGAGTAAAGGAATTAAATTAATTTATGCAATATTATTGCTACATTATCAATACATCAGTTGGAAATTATTATGATTTATGAGTAATATAAAACATATCAAGTTTCAGTATCTAATTGTACTTACTAAAAATTATAAAAATGCATAGCCCATTAAATGAGCTTACTCAAAACGACAGTATAGTAGAGTTATAAAGATACACCCGTATCTATGGATCACGAAAATTTTGTGTGTACAAATTAATCCTACGATTAGCCTCTGTACTGTAAGTAACATTGTTGTCGAATGTAATGTGATCTTCAAACGTTTCTTTCGATTCTGATTTATTTATATGGATGGTAAACGCTGCAGAAATTCTGAAAACTTTAGACATAAGTGAATGGTTAATATACATTGACAACCCATAACGGTATAGATGAGTCTAATTTACGCCGTTAGGTACACTTACTGGTGCTGAAAAATGAAGCGGCCATGTAATACGTAACTGTATTCTGACTGAGGCGTTGTTGTAGATCCCGTCTGCCACTTTTTATCATGTAATTAAACATAAGGAAAATGACAAAAATCGCATCAACAGATAAGACTGCGATGAGAACCGTCAACATAGATAATTGTTTCTACATCGGGTACAATCAATATCAAAATTTATCATATATAATCGACAAATTGAGTATGTAAATGTTGAATGTTGATAGTAAATACGATTTAATTCTCACCTTATTTATCCTCATGATGCATATCATAACTGTGACCATTTCAATCCAAATGATCACTGCATTCACTTCGAAATTAACACAAGTGGTGTCTTTGCCTAGTACACATGCGTCGAGTGACCGGTTTCGCATGCGCAAAAAAAATAAAGAAAAAATTACGTAAAAATTTAAATATTTGTAGGTAGGTACCTACACGTGCTAGACTGAAAATGCTCATCAGTGAAGATTGGGCAAGTACCTCATAAGTCGATGTTATGCTAGCATCTCCTAAATATAATAAGTACTCGTAATTAGGTATTAAGTAGAAGTATATTTAATACCTTCGTTGAATATGAGTATGATAGAAAATGACCAATTACTTTACATTACGTTACATTCAATTCAACTGACCACATATTGCTGTAAACTCGTTCTTCAAATCTTCACTTTTAACTATTTGGTATCCAGTTATTGCAATATTCCATCCCTACACATTAAATATCAAATATCAAAAATGTTTCCAAGATATTGGTCAAGATCTCAAACGACTTTTGAACTTACCAGAACTAGCCAAAGCAACAGGTGAATAGTTGAGCGAGAAGACATTCCATTACAAAGTGTTTCAGAGGTTGCCATTATCACATCGAGAAATGAAGAAAAAAACGACTTTGCTAAATTTTCAAACCGTATGTAATATTACACTCGATATACTCGAATTTTGAAGGACTAACTCGGGCAAAACAAAAGTTTTCAACGAGGTTACGAATTCATCGCGGATGATGACTGTATGCATTTCTAGGATTTGTGATAAATACTACGCCATGAGTCGCAATATGTAGGGAAAAAAGGAAATATGTCATCAAATTTTTGATAAAATTCATACGAACATTGGAAAGTTATTGTTTGAAAAAATAATCATGGAACAAATTAATTGAAATTATATGGATACGATTCGAGTTAACTTATTGCTCTACCTCCATTTTATTTTGAACTGATAGGCATATACGTGCATAAAATCATAACATTTTTATTTTTACATTAATTCTTAACAACCTCCCTTTCCTCCCGAAATTATTTTATTAAACATGGTAAAATATTGACGAGGATGAATTTTATTTTACATTTTCCAAAATTTGCCAGTGGAAGAGGTATACATTTGTAATTAAATCAAACGGATGTGATGAAAATTTTAACCTTTCAACACAATTATTTACTCTACAAAACTCTTTAAAAATTTGATAATTTTTGAAAAAATCACTAAAAATAAGTTAATAGATACTTGTATAAAGCTATTTACAATGAACTTCAGGCAATAAAAAAATTATGTAAACTTACGATTATTGCAAAAAAAAAATATAGTTTATACTCAATTTATATTTTTTATAGGATCCGATCGAGCTCATTAATTCGACTTAGTCAGAAGAAGAATCGGGGATGGCATTTGGTACATAAGTAAGCACAGGAATGCTATTATATTTTGCGAATCATTTTAGCTTTTTGAATCACATTAAATTTTAAATAAAATTTAGACACTGTTCCCTTTTGAGGAAAACTTTTAAATTATGGAAATGTAACATATCAGTGTCAACAATTCAACATGAAGTGCAAAAATCATCCATTTTGATTTCATTATTTCCGAGCAAAATAAAAATTATGCAATATCTATCATTACAAATTTTTGATCAATCGAATCAAAAATCAAAAATGAAAAACTTATATATTTTAATCTAAAATGTAGACTCAATCATTTTTTTTATTTTTAAAATTTTTTCCAATATGGTGATTTTATTTGGTTAATTTTTTTTATTTTTCAAGTTTTTAATTTCACAATTTTACTTCAACTGTTTTCATTTTTAAAATTTTTGAGTTCTTGATCGAAAAATTGTAGATCATGAATATGTAACACATCCATGTCTACATGTTAACATAAAATGCAAAAACCATTCATAATCATCTTTTATTGCGAGTTTTTGATAAGAAACAATAAATTAAAAAACTTTACTCTTCTCTTCACTCAATTTTGACGTTTTATTTCATTATTTCCTAGCAAAATAAAGATTATGTATACCATTATCATCAACGCGAGTTTTTAATCAAAAATTTCAAATCAAAATTCAAAAAAATTTCATTTCTCAACTGTTCTAATTACTGCTTGTTACTATTATTATTGGCCAAATATTAATTTAAATATAGAAAAAAATGGTTAAAATTGTGATAGCTGTATAAAAAATAGTTTAAATGTAGAAAAGGTTGAATTAGTTTCATGGGATTATCCAATGAGACCAAGTGAACGAATTCATGCCGATTTCTGTTTTTTTAAAGATTAAAAATTTATTGTTAATTATTGATGAATAAGTATCCAGAAGTGTATCAGATACCAAATATGACTTGTAAAATTACTATTCAATATTTTCGAGACTATATGGCTCGTTGGGGTATACCCAAATTATTAGTTAGGTACTGATAATGGTACTCAGTTTACTGCTGAAGAATTTAATAATTTTTACTGTAATAATAATGTTAAACAAATGTTTTCTCCACCATATCATCCGATGAACAATGGTGCAGCAGAAAATTTTGTTAAAACTCTTAAAGATAAACTCAATAAAATGTCAGATGGTATTAACGTAATTAGTGATGAATTTTTAAATAAAATATTGAATAATTTCTTGATTGATTTTAGAGCAATGATTAATGAAAAAACAGGTAAATCGCCTAACGATTTACAAATTAATCGTAGAGTAAATAATAGATTCGATGTTATTGATCATGTTGTGAAACAGCAAGCTAAACAAAAACGCAATTTTAAAGGTAGTAAATTTAGAGAGTTTAAAGTAAATGAAATTGTTAATTTCGAAATTATGAAGATGAAGTTGATAAACGGTTTGAAGGTATAATTGTTAAACGTTTGAGTAATTTGATTTATGTAATCAAAAGTGTAGAAAAAAAAATTAACGTAACTCGTCATGTTGATCAAATTAAAAGTACAAGAGAAATGAATAACGTAATAAATCCTAATATTAGCACTAATAACGTAAATTCGGATGAAAAAGCTGATGATTATAATGTAAACGTAAGAAAAAAGGCAATAATAGCAGTAATTAAACGTAAAAGTAATGAGCTTAACGAGATTTTATCTAGTTCTAGTGATGAAAACTTCTGTAGTAGAGGCAGAATTGTAAAAAAAAACTGCGAGATTTAAAGATTTTGTGTAATCAAAAATTCGTAATCATATCGAATAATTCTTTTGGATATTGTAAACGTATTGTAATGTATAAAATTGTAAATTCTATCGAAATATTGAGTTTTTTGGGATAATGTAAATTTTAGAAGGGAAGAGTGTGGCGTATGCATGTAAATAGATAAGATAGGGTACCTTTACCTAGCCTTTGTAAATATTACATTGCAATAAATTAATCAGTTCCTTATTGTACTTCGATGCGTTATGTTACAAGTAGGCAGAGGTATCTATCTATATAAAGTAGCTGAATTAAATAATTTATCATTTGCATCGATCGATTCAGAAAAAAAAAAATTAAAAAGTTACAAATATATATTTAAAACATTACATAATAAAATTATTCTACAATCACAATATGGATGAGTTATGAATTCAAAAGATTTTCGAAAAACCCCACCAACCACCGTTTAGAGGTAGTCTTGTAAATCATTTTCGAAAAAATGAATTGTATAAGCTTATCATTTCACTTCACTTCTTTCCACTTTGAAAACAAATAGTCCTTTTCAATAATTTTTCTCCCACAGACAATGGGTAGACATGATGCATCCACAGTATGTATGTATTATGAACATACCTACATATGAATTAATGATCTACTTGTGTATGCTCAAGATGGCAGTGTATCAAGTTGTAAAGAGTTCGATTGAGCTGATGCACAACAAAAACGATTGCTAAATTGAAACCCTAAAACATTATTGGATGGTGACTGAATTGGTTGTGAATGATGAACGTGCTGTGTCCTTTTATCTTCCAATAAACGTAGTAAGAAACCAAAGAAGTATATTGCCGAACCTATATCAATAGCTGAAAATGATCAGTTGTATAGTTTGTTAATCAATTTTTAAAAAAATAAACATACCATGTAACATAAATAAGTACTTATTTATTATTACCCTATTAAGGATCATTAGCCTAGTGCCAAATTAATGAGACTATTCGTCTCTTTTTTTTCCCCTAAAATAATGACAAAGTAACGGGGGGGGGGGGAAGTAAAATTTTAGCCACAGAAAGGAGGAAGGTAAGAAGAGAATTTTTACATTCTTTTCACTCAATGAAGGTTTTTCTTGGAAATTCATTTATTTCGATCATTCTTAGACACCCTGCACGTTACCATTTTGTGTAAAAATCAAATCATTCTCTTCGTCGCACATAATTCAATCTTCTACCAGCACAATTCTTTAAATACAACACAACGTTTATTTCACTAACACCTGTCTTTGAAATATAGCACCCTCTTATCCTGCGATCACTTCATCTTCTTCTCCACCCACATACAGACCTCTATTCTATCGCACAACATACTGTTTCGTTCTATACGAAACGTGTAAGGAGAATAAATTCAGTTCAAAACCTGATCCTAAAATAGTTTTGAAATCAAGATGCAAGGGCAATAGAAAATAAAATACTGTAATTATTTTTAATCGAATTTATAATGAAAATCGATGTACTAATGTACTTATACTCACCCACATTGAATATTAGAACTGAAACCCAAGCAGCAATTAAATACGCGTGAATGAAAATCTTTCCGTATTGAACTTCTTCATTATGAGTGATATTTTGATAAACTGTTCGTACGAAAATTTCCATCATATATGGATCTTGATCATAATCTGTTTTTGCGATCATTTTTCTATGTAGTTTATGATGATGTGTTCGCGATGATATTTCTACGTGATCGAAAAAACTCCTTTTAAATAACCAATAAATAGTGAAAAATGCATCCATCAAAAGTACTATCATAATCATTACGCTGAATACTGATAAAAGGGACGCCGGCGATTTTCTCTGTAAAATATATCAAGAAATCATTTTCGTTACCTGGATGTAGTGATATGTAAAAGACTATCATCAACTTACTATTTGAAGAATTAAAATACCGAACAAGAAAATCAGCGAGGATATTGTCATCAGCGAAGAACTCATGAAATAATCGTAATCAGCCACCTCTGGGTAGAAAAATTAAAATAAAATTTAACTGCGAGCTATTTTAAACGGATACGAATAAGAAAAATGAAATTTACCTATGTAATTATCCACAGAAACAGGAATTATTGGAACGAGATGTCGAGTAACTCCAGTTTTTAATAAAATCCACGAATAGATCTGTTAACAATAAAATTATTGAATAAATCTAAAGCAAATTATAGCTAAACCTTTTTACTCACTGTATGACATGCAAGTATCAATGAACAATCTCGATATGTCTCCATCGTAACTTATTCAGCTTCGAAAAATTGACCAAAAAGTGATAATGATAAACAAAACATACACCTATATATAAAAAGATGTAAAAAAAACTCACGAGAACGAGAAATTCTTAGTCATACACTTGCATGAGAACAGATGAACTGGTTTTAGTAAACTCGATACGAAGACGAATCTAGCCACAAAGAATCAAGGATACAGGACCATAACATCCCCTATTGCGAAAGATAGAAGGGATGAAAAGATGCATAGTGGTTACCTCGACGAGCCCAAACAAAATGCTGCGTTCTTCTTCTTCTTGTTCAAGTAAACTTAACACCCTCGTCGTCTTGTCTATTAATTTTATAAACGCGTGAAAAAGATAAACCTGGTTGAACGCAGACTCAGATTATTACAGGGTATCTCATGTTATATGGTGAAAGGCAGAAAGGTGTAAAAAATCTAATAAAGTTCGAATAAATTTATTTGGTGTATGTAGATACTTTGTGAACTGTATTACTTTGAATTGTCATTAGAACATATATAAATTTTCAAAGAGTGGTGATTAAGTAGACTAAACTTCTTGAAAATGTAATATTCCATATTCTAATAAAATTAGAAAAAAATGCTTTGCTTTTTGAGTCTGATTTTCATAAAATATTGCAGATGTATTCACGGAGTGAAAAAAAGGAGTGTTCTGTGATGCTTGTACGTAATCAGTGGTAGGAAGGGAAGTAAATACTAGAATGAATAACTGGAAACTCTCTGAAGGTACATGTATGATCCCTAAAAAATTTACATTCCAGGTTTTAACCTCTTACCCCAATATGAAGCTAAAATATGAATAGAACAAACTCGTGAAAAAAAGAAAAATCAACCAAAAACTACTTTTTTATTACTGTAAAGAAATGTAAAAGGGCTGAGGAAACGAAACCCCCAAAAGACACATTTTGGGCATAAGCTGAGCATGGTGTTTTGGTGAGGGGGGATGAGAACCAAGCTCCCAGTATGACAAATAAAAAAATTATAATATTTAAACACTTATTTAAACAAGTTGAAATTGTTTTTCAAAGGAGTGAAGGGGGGGGGGGTGTAATAGAATTATGAATTCAATTTGCATTTCCAGTTTACAGATTTTAGATGCGAAAAATACATTTTTCAATGTTTCAGCATCAGTTTTACTAAAATATCAATGTTTCGATAAAATTTCAAAATCTTCTGAAATCTTAGAAGACCATTAAGACCATTTTTGGCCTTGTCAGATATTTATTATTCCCTCCCCCTTACTGAAATCATTTACGCTTGATACTGACCAGAATCGCTGTAATTTAGTCCATCGGCTCAGTTTGGGGGCCCATAACCTAAAAATTGATCCTTTTTGAGCCAATCGATAGAGAATCCAAAGTTGCTTACATATACAAAAACCAACCTTCTATGTCTATTAGGAGGAATGGTATCAGGGTTTTCCCCCTTTTTGACCTTGAAAAGGGCTGTTCCTCTCCTATCTTTCCACCAAATTGAGCTAGAAAGTTGAAATTTGGTATGTACATTTAGTAGGGCTCCATATGTGCCTTTCGTGTGTTCACATTTTTTACCTCCATTGCACCCCCTCACGACCCTAAAAACGTGGTTTTCTGGTCAGTTTTTCTCATTTTTTCAGTTTTTCAAGTTTGTTTCTCGCATAACTCTACTCCAAATTGAGTTTGGAAATTGAATTTTAGAATATACATTTAAAGGGGGCCCTACATGTGTCTTTTGGAGGTTTCGACTTTTCAGCCCGCAACTCCTCACATCCTCTAATATCTGGATATTTGTTCAGTTTTTCTTATTTTTTGAGTTTGTTCATTGCGTAACTCCCCTTGAATTTGAACTAGGAATTTGGAATTAGATATTTACATTCAGTAGGGACCCTGGATGTGCCTTTTGGGGGTTTCAACGTTTTAGCCCTTTAGAAATGTTCCTTCCCGAAAGTTCATAACTTTTTCCACTATTCCCCTCCAACTTTTTGGAAAATCAAGCTGAATCTGAGAAAAATTGCCTATTTTGAATTTTGGAAGAGTGCCTTGTAAGCGAAGAACTGACTTTTTTTTTTTTATTATGATTTCTTCTTTGTGCAATGAGATCGACCGAATTTTACGTCTGTTAGGAAATTACATATGTCGGAATCACGGTCCCCTACGGCAATGTCTGATATTTCTATTCTAACTATTTGTGGTATTCGGATTTATTACTCGGCGGTGTACCAATCAAAATTACTGGAATTGAATTAGCATCTACATGGATATGTTTGATTCAGCAGTAAATATATAAAGCATGGCACTGAGAAATAGGTCACTTCAACCTTTGGTGACCTTAAAATATCAACCAATAGTTCACCTGTACTGATGGCTATCTTGACTACCCAAAAAAGGCTGAAACTTGGTGTGTAGATTGAAAGTTCTTCAGTGAAGGGTCTCGACATTTTATTTTTGTATTTGCTTATCATATCATGCTTTTAAAGCTGCAAAATGTGTTGCAATATTTCAAGCAAAAATACAGGTAATTTTGGATAATTAGAACTAGTTAAATTTGATATTTGATAATTTTCAAACTACATAATACATTATTTATCAACTTAATCTATCAACAAAGTAATTTAATTTATAATAAATTTATTTACAAAAATGAAACCACAATTCTACGTCTTATGTCCTCTCTCAGCATCGCATAAAATTGAATAAATTTTGTCTATTCAGACAAGTTGACCTGATCATTAATTTGAAGTTTTATTCAACGGAACAATCTCATCGATAGTACATTCACTATAGGCAGGTAGCGAATTTTCATCAATATACTCTTTTTTAGAGCACAATTCGTACGGTGGAGGAGAAGATGAATTAATTGTCGTAACCGTGGCATTTTGGAGTGTTCTTTTTAATTCGTCGTTGTACATTCGTAATATCATCGCCGTAAAAATTTTGATTACTGAAACCATATCGCGTAAACAATAGATGGGTATTTGAAGATCATTTTGATCAATTAGCATTACGATGATAGATACTCACTCAGAGGAAATGATAGCAATGCTGCACATGTGGCTCTTGATCCTTGCCTAATTACTTCTTCTAAACATTCCGGTAAATTTTGTATAGTTTGGTCTACGATTCTATCCCAGGTGTGAATAATTTCCAGATTTATTTCGATGTAACACAGCAGCAGAAAACACGCTTCTAAAATTAGTATTTGAATTGTTTTCGATATATTATGTGATTTTTTCTGTGGAATAAGTGTAACTGTGGGTAAACATATAGGTGATAATGGGAAATAAACTGTTACTAATTTTTCTTTTTTACCCGCTGTATAAAAACTACGGCTTCGAAGTATATTGTAAACAGCCATCCTAATAATATCATTATTGTGATGAAAGTTAACCCGTGCTCTGTAAAAATTAAAAATCATTTTGAACGTAGAATATCAAATTAAGTAGATGGTAAGTGGCCAGGTACCAAGTAGATAGAGGTAAATAACAATCAGGAAAATTTACATGTTTTGTTTATTAATTTTGTAACATTTTGAGGTTGATATATCATGGTAGCCTGTTTTTTATTAACCATATGACATAAAAGAAAATACTAAATCAGGCTAATAATTCTTCAGCAATAAGATACATCCATTGAAAATTAAAATCACAATATTATAAATACAATTGAATGTGAAGAGAGATAGCTTACCAATACTAGTCATATGGGTTTTTGTTTTAGCATCGTCAAAATTCAAGATAGCATTTACAACTACACCTATCAATGACAACATCCATGCCTGCAATGGAAATTAAGTGATAAATTAATAAATTAATAAAATACACATTACACATACCTATACGTACAAGTACACCCACTTTACAAAGTAACATTAATGAGGAAAAATAATTGCTCAATCAATGAAGCTTGGATTCAGTGAAACATGAGTATGCTTGTACTTTCCAAGCAATATTTTTATTACGAACGTATCACATACTGGTCTTATCAAATTAAAAAGCTAAAGCAAAAAGGTGTTGCTAGCTGCAAAAGTAAATTACGCCCACTTTTGCTGTTTGTAGGTGAAAATTGTGTGATACTTGTTGGCAGTAGGCTATAGAATGCCAACATGTCAAATAGTCATCGTCATCCAATGGTCCTTTCTGGCAATCATCTGTTTATGCTAGCTATTGCCAGAGAACTACATCATTGTTGGTGCCATCTGCCATTAAATCTTGCAATGTCCATTCTCAGACAAGAATATTGGATTATTGGTGTGAAGAAACATGTAAAAATAGTATCCGATAGTTGCATCACTTGTATGAAAGCCTGCGCCAAATTCATCTTACAACAAATGCAACAGTTACCACCTGATCGAGTCACTCCAAGCTTCCCATTTTTGAATGTTGGTCTTGATTATGGTAGACCAATTCATATCCGAGTAGGAGGTGTCCGCTGCAAGATCATGCAAAAAGCCTATATTTGTCTCTTTGTATGTCTAGCTACAAAGGTCGGTCATACTGAAGCCGTTACATCCCTATCCTCTCAAGCCTTTGTAGATGCTTCAGCTAGATTTGTAGCTCGACGAGGAAAGCCCACTCTCATCCGTAGTGATAACGGAACTAATTTCAAGGTAGGTTACAACGAATTGATTTAAATTATCTGATCCGAAACTGTACAAAAGTCCTCTGCTGAAGATGGAATATCATAGGAATTTATTCCACCGAGTGTCCCTCATTTTGGAGGAATATGGGAGGCTGGAATCAAGAGTGTAAATACGTACTTATCGAAATTTAAAGTAGGCTAGTATGGCTTTGAAGAATTTTCAACCCTACTCACAAAGATTGAAGGCTACTTGAATTCCATACCATCATCACTGCTCTCCAATGACGCTCATGACGTAGAGGTGCTTACTCCAGACCATTACCTGATTGGCCAACCTCCAACCACTCTTCCTGAACGGAATGTTACTAATTCAGTTAATAATAGAGATCGTTTCACCATTCAACAACGTGCTACTCAGCGTTTTCGGAAAGAATGACAACTCTGTTATTTACATCAACTCCAACAACGACCAAAATGGTTTAGCCTAGCACCAAATATCGAAGAAGGCCAGCTTGCATTACTAGAGGAAGCATCTACTCCACAAACTTTGGTTGTGGGTCGCATTGAAAAGATATACCCTGGATCTGGTAACTTAATTAGAGTTGTGGATGTAAAAACAACCAAGGGTGTTGTAAAGCGCCCTATTGTGAAACTTGTCGCGCTTTAAGGGGGGAGTATGTTCCACTAGGAGCGCTTCTTTCATTTTTTTTATGAATATTCGTTTTTAATCCATCTGTATGATCCTTTTCTCTCTGTCCTTCTTCCTTTACCTGTTCTCCTACCATTTTTAATGCACACAATAGTTTTTTTTTCTAGTAACGATACTCAACCTTTTAAAAATTGTACAGTCCAAGTCTTTCTAGCCATTAATAGTTGAAATTATATATTAGTAAATTTTCTGTTTGTAAAGAAAATGTTTAGTATTTTTTTGAACAATAAATTTTTAGAAATGAAAGTGTTTTTAGAAATGACTTTTACGTAATAACAAGGGGATTTCAAAATTTAAAAACGTTATGCATTCGACACATAAGATGACACTTTTTAATAAAAATTTCTGTACGTGTTTGCTGTTTTTTAAAATTTTTGAAAAAATTATGTTATTCAGGAGCCTGAAATACATCAAAAAATTTTACGTTCAAAATTATGTAAGACCAATCTCAGATTTTTGAAAACTCAGCTATTAAAAATCATGGCTGGAGGGTTCAAAATTTCTCCCAGGGGGATGTAAATTTTCTTTTAGACACTACAGTAATGGAAATGTACCAGGTAAAAATTTAAAAAAAAATCAATTTACTATTAGGGTGGGAAAATTTTTTCAGATATTTCTGTGCAATTTTCACCATCACTCCACCTTTCAATGGTTTTGAAAAAATTATACCATATTTAGGGGCCTAATAAAATTTTTTTAGTGATATTTTGAAAATTTTGCCGAAAATTTATCGTAGGTAAAAAAAAATGGTAATTTGAAAGGGAAAAAATGAAGGGGAAAAACTGTTGATTTTTTTATGAAAAGATATTAGAAGGCTCTATAAGCACACCAAGTTTTGATGAGATCGATAGATTCAATTTTGAGAAAAAAATTCCCAACTGATTTTTGGGAAAAATCGATTTTCTCAAAAACCAGGGGGGTTGGGGGCGGGTGTTTAACTTTGGCATTGAAAGTTTCTCGATGGGACCCATCTACCATATCAATTTCGTCAAAATATTTTACTGGGACAATTTTAATACTTTTACCTATTGAAACTATTAAGGTTTGAGACAATTTTGGAGCTTGGTAAATCGCCGTCAATGCATAAAATGTTGAACCTGTCCTAAAACCTCTTAGAAGGTTGTCAAAATTTTACGACTTGAGAAAAATTTGCAACTCCTCTCCCCCCTCGCGCGAGAAAAATTGATGGTTTTACACAGTACTGACGAATATAGGAAGTCCTATGCACGATAAATGCGCCTAAAAGTTAATTATACAGATGTGAGAGCATTATTTCTATCAGTATGAGATTTTTTAAAATGTTTTTTTTTTCAGGTACTAGCTCCTCCCTTCCACCTTTTGTGGTAGAAGTTAAAGGAGTAAAAATGTTCGTCTTTTAATACTCTACAACTTTTGTGCCAATATTTTTATCGGAAGTGCATTATTTGGGAAATAATCTCCAATGAACCAAACTTTGTACCCTCTTACCATCCAAATACATGGATTTTAAAGAAATTAGGAATATTGAATGAAATCCTTCCCAGTACCTATGTACGAAATGTCTACTTCTGTGAATGTTAATTAGGTTTGGGCTATTTTTCAGCCAAAATCCGTTTTGGGGTCTTGGATGACCATTAACACTATTTTTGTGTGCATCAAATATCCATTCTTTTTATTTATTTTTTTCCAACAGCTGTGAAATCATTCATCATCTACCTACCAAAATCGCTCAAATTGTGCCATAAGGCTTAAATTTGTAGTGGATTAGATGAAGGTACATAAATGAGAATGACCTTGGACCAAAATTCAGTTACGTTCAAATTTTGGAGAGGTGGTGTTGAGGAGCAAAAATCGCAAAATGTTGCATTTCTAAACAGATACTAAGTTTAAAAATCAACCTCCTATATCAATAAGGAAGGTAGATTTAAAGGGACGGGTGTGGGTGTCTCATTTTTTACTTTTGAAAGAAGTGATTTTCGATTCTCCCTTCTTCCACCTCGAACTGCTATGTTCAACATGTAAATTTAATATGTACCCTACGTTTTTATTTTGAGAGTTTCGACTTTTTAGATCCTCTTCATCCTTTTAACAGTCTCAAAAAAGTGTTCGATACGTAGATTAGATGTGCTTTTCGGAGGTTCGACCATTCATCTTTCTTGAATAGCCTCGCAATCTTGAAAAAGTAATTTTTTGGTTGGTTTTTGCTGCTTTTCGAGTTGATTCAAGCATACCTCCTATCTAAACTGTGATGTGGGGAGATGAAATTTGATATTATAAGTGGATTTTGTAGCGGCCTTTTTTTTTTTATCAAATCATTATTTTGAACTTTTGTGAAATAATCTTTTCAGTGATGTACATATAAAGTTTGTAGAAGCCTCCTCTCTCGTGCTCAAAGCATTTACACTTGAAAATATAAAATTATTAGGTAAATTTACACCATGAAGCATACCGCAAGTGTCGTATTAAATTTTTTTAATGGTAAATTTGTAGAGGTTGCTCAATATTAGAAGTACTTGGTAGGACATATATAGCTAAAGAAAAGGAGTTTTGAGATATGTTGGCAAATTATACATTTGGATAAGAAGTAGATTGCTAGGTACTAGGTATATCTTGATATACACATAGATACTTACTAAATTGACATACAGCATAAATAATGTCAATTCACGATACGGAACACCGCAGCATGTTTTAGACATTTTATTGCACGAATAAAAGTTTTAAAAATCAGAATATTACTAAGTAGGTAGGTATGTGTTTACTATTTCAAAAATACACTTTTTCGAAGAAGAAAAAAAATCAAAACATTGTCAGCACCTCGAAGATTAAATAAGAAAAAAAAATAAACGACCACAACTTCGATGTAAGATATCAGATAGTAAATTAAAGATGAAAATAATGTGCTTCTTCACTGATCAGATGCCCAACATGTACTATGCGGACATCACAAAAATATATAGGTCTATGACACGAGTTATTTGAAACGAATAGAATTTGAGGAAGATGATTAGTGATATAATTAAAATATATACCAGCTAGCTACTTTGGTTTGTCTATCACCAACGCACATAATCATTAATTTGTTATCTTTGGTTGGTTATCTTTTAGAAAAATGACGTAAACTTTACCAAAATATATCATCGTGTGTTTGGATAAGAACATCCTTTTAAATTTTAAATTAGAAAAAAAAACTTCGATACAGATATGAGGATAAGTAGCCTATTAATTTATATGTGTGACCTGCTCCACAAAAAAGGACCTCCGGGCAGAAAAATCAATTTTCACTTTTTTAGTGATTCCTGCATAAAAAAAGTGCTCTTTTGAATCGTGCAAATCGCAACTTTCTATTTTAATAATATTCTTTTCAAATTCAAAACCACAAGAAATTTCAAAAAGTTTTTCTAGTATTCTTAACAATCACTGAAATATCGTCTTTCAAGTGATTAAAAATAAAAACACGATAAAAACATAAAAACAAACTTATACGAATACAATCCGACCGTACTACCACTATTACCTCATCGACTAGTTGTATAATTCAACTAATAATTACTAAAAACATCTAAACTTTACATCTTGTTTTTATCTCTTCACCAGCTTTAAAATGAGCTATTAGCGACCCTTTTACAATAAAATTTAAATGAGACTAAAATACCTCAATTTAGTAGTTTGGGGTAATTTTTTCTAAATTGTTATAATAGTTATATAATTCCGTTAACATACTTGCAGCTTTGAAAGTTGAACCAATTACTATGAAATTTAGTGTAAATAGTATAAAATGTATCCTAGATTTTGCTTTTAATGATTAGCAGCTTTGGAACAAAAAATTTTTTTGAAAAATTCTCAAATTTCACACCCGTCATTAGTAGCTGCTGTTCTAATTTTGTGTATAGATGAAACATTGTCTTGTTTCAAGACTGCTAATCATAAAAAGCGAAATCTAGGATACATTTTACATCAGTGTACAGAATTTCATGGTAATCAGTTCAGTTTTGAAAACTTTAGAGTTGTCAACAGAAATGGTATACAATCATCATCCATCAGATGTACACTGATGATATCACTTCTTTTTTCATATCGCCTTTCGTTTATGATATTTTGGATGAGTTGATAGTTTTTAATTAACTTTGAACATGATTTTAGTTATAAACAATTTTCTCTTCAAATTTTTTGAATTCTTTAAGCCTACTGGAGGTCTGGAAATTAATTGAGGTCTTCTGTGAAAGTTCATTTGACAAGTATTGGGAACCTCTCAGTTAGATTAAAATTCATGGTTTTCCAGAAAATTCTTAATAAATGGACGCATAATCGTGTACTTATTTCTTGATGAAATAAAAATTCTGGGAAAGAAATATTTTTTAGTAAGACTGGAATTCTCCAACTCTACTGTACAAAGATTTAGTTTTAAAAAAGAGCATATAATTTTTTGAAACACGTTAAGAAACTATGCGCTCATTTTATCAATTTAATAGTCTGGGATGAACTTGATCTTTTATTGAAGATAAGAAAACCCAGGGGTGTGCTCAACAATTTTAGGGGCCCCGTGTCAACTTGATTAAATGACTCTTTTATTCTCCATACCCGCCCCCATTTTTGATTTGATTCTTTTGATCGTACAGTGAATGATCTTAATTTGATCAGTCATAAAAATAGGTACTTTGGACAATTTTTCTCATTTTTTGAATTGGCCCCACTCCTATTTAAACCCTACCCCTGTTCCCCAGCAAGCTAGGAAACTAAAATTTGACAAGTAGATTTAGTAGGGATTTTATATGTACCTTTTGGGGATTTCAATTTTTAACCCCCTTGCACCTTCTCATATCTCAGAAAATGTGGTTTTATTTATTGTCAGTTCTTCTTATTCTTTAAGTTTGACCCACGCATATATCCTTTCCAAATCGAGCCAGGAGGTTGAAATTTGGCAAATAGATATAGTAGGGGGTTATACACGTGCCTTTTGTGGTATTTCAACTTTTCAACCTCCTTGCACCATCTCCCAAACCTGAAAAAGTGGCTGTTTGGTAGGTTTTTCTGATTTTTCGAGCGTGTCTTACGCACCTCTCCTCTCAATTTAGCTAGGAAGTTGAAATTCGTTATGTAGATTTAGTAGTTGTCCTAAATGTGCTTTTTTGAAGTTTCAGATATTCATTCTAATATGTACCTGTACCCATACTCCCTACATACCTTGTGCGCATCATTTTTTGATTTTTTCATGAAGGAATGGGCAATTCATTTATTTATTTCATTTTAAGAAATTAAGGATAAAAATGAACGCATTGCGATGCTTATTTTAAATATTGATTTAAACTGGTACTAATCTGTTAAAGAGATTATAAATATTGTTTGAAACAGCAGGACGTTCAGATAATTTCCTCTAACTCGAGAGACACAGGAATGCTACGGTATAATCTCTTTTCCAGATATATTGTTGACATTCCGAGGCCATTTCCGATGTTGCGAGGCCATTTTTTGGTTTAACAACATTTGCCTATTTTTGATGTATGCCAGTCAACTAACCCGTAGGCAACTTTTCATCATGAGCCTCACTTCGTTCATGAAGTGACAGCACTTATACTGATAACTTCACACTACTCCCCGCAGAAACTATCCACTCACGCAATTTGTAAATAAATCAAGCCTTAGAGATGATTCCAACATTACGAGATTCGGTTCATCTGCTGTAATATTTAAGATAGGGTAGGCCACATGATCTAACAATACTTTATTGTGTGCAAATATTCAAAGCCTCGGGTCTCAGATTGTCTGTAATATTCAACAGGTTTTGCAAGGATAGTACGATCCATAGAGATATAAGTATATGTATAAATAATCCTGAAATTATTTTTTATTCTTTATCCTCTCTTTTGTATGTACAGTATAGGTAGAGGTGCCTACTTGTACTTTATGGAGGAAAAATCTCCAATCGTAAGTATAACGTTTTAACAATCGGCAATAGAATTAGATACGATTAAATGTATTTCGTCATAAAACAAGTTTAATTTTCATTTCGCCAGTTTATCCCTTTTACTTTTTCATAAAAGTAGGTAGATTTCTTATCTGAAAGATTCTAACTTCGATATGAAACATAATAGTTTGGTAGAGGTACATACAGTCTGAACTTATCGTTCATATCACGCACGAATATAAATATGTATTAGCCTTCCAAAATGAACACAAACTGATTTTCTTTTATCAATCATATTTATCTATGTACGTAATTGAACCTATGCGAAGAGTTGCTATCAGTGGATTAGAAGACAACCTGTGATGTAAGTTGATCAAACCAACAAATGAACGTTTGACAATTAATTCCGATTATTTAAACTGATTTATTTTAATTGAAGTAATAAAAAAGATAAAATGCCGATAGGAAGTTTATATTGGAATTGTTTGGCATTTTTGCCGCAAATTAATAGATGTTGCTGGCGTATATCGTTGAAACATAGCATACTTTTCATCACACTGTTGGGATTCGTAAGTACTCATTTACTGATATTTCATTTGCTGCTGTGAGGACAATTATTCATAGCTCAGGTTTCAGCAGAAATACTTGATTGAAATTATTCGTTCGTATTTTTTTAGCTGTTTTATGGCTATTCTTTGTACGGAATATCTTCAAAGTTGTATCACACAAGATATTTTCCGAGTGACAGTCGTAAGTTTAATATGTGAAATCCATGTACGTAATATTTGATCACGAAACAAAGTAGGCCTAATGTGATTATTGTTTTTCGTAGATCCAATCATGACGAAGATTTTAAACGGTCTTGATATACTCTTTGTCGGAGCAGGAGCTTCTGCCTGCATTTACACCTGGATCGAAGTATTCCACGTATGCGCTTTATAGTTCAAATTACAACAACTCCAATAGCTTTATAATTCAATTTGTACTACTCGTTCGATTGTTCTCAGGATGCCGAAAAGCTAGCATGGCTGTTATGGTTTTGTTTGGGTTCCATACTTCATAAATTTTTATGGATGATGTGCATGTTAATGGCGACCTGGGCCGAAAACGAAACTAAGGATTTGAATCCATGGTTATCCCGTTTCGAGCACTTTTTTTCCTCGGATCCAGTTTTTGATTTTATTGGTCATCTTGTAACGTTAGGTTAGTACGACTGAAGTGGTAGTTTAATACATGATGATTTTTTTTTTTTTCGAAATTTGAATCTTTCTCGTGTTTAATTTATTGCAGGAGGTTCTATTTTTTTCGTAATACTCGTGAAAAGCTACGTGTACCAGTATTTGATGAAGAAACAGTTCGCTATTCGATATACCGTATGCCCTGATCAAGTCGAACTTGTACATTTTTCTAGCAACGATGACGTTTAGTGCACGATACAAACGCAGACGTATCATTTTCCTGTTTATAAAAGTTGTGACTTCGTTATCGTTAAATTTGGCGAATTTTTTAATTGATTGTAAATTTTACTGCGCTGATTTTACGATGAGAATGTCGACTGGATGTATCTAATCAACTTATTTTGTCGCAGATTTGATCAATAATAAGGAAAAACAAAGACGCGATTCGACTTCACGACGAGCTATAAATTTATTTTTCACGGTATTTATCTACGCTAAGAATTTAATTTATTCCATTTGACTCATTCTTTCTGCTACGAACTACGAGACATAAGATAAGATCGGTGAAGTACTCATTTACAATCTTGAATCTGATTAAATGCGTTTTCTATGAATTAATCTCCTCTGTGTTTGTGTATCTAATCTGTAAGTTTTAATTTTGGAAACGTGAATTGAATGTACACGAATGAATTAGTCCTATTTATTATATTTTTAATACAATGTGTAGGTGCTGGATGTACGTAATAAATAAAACGAAATTGAAACCTGATATGCATACTTTTGTTATAAATATAAATTTTATTTATCTAATTTTCGAATATAATGTGATTTTTGGACTAATTTTCGATGTCATATTGCCAATGAAAACCAGCCTATTGTAGTCAAAACGATCCAATTCGGGGAATATGGTTCGATTAGCCGGATGTTTGATATTCTGAAATGGCGTTGACCTCGGATCAAAATTTAGCTGTGCCCAAATTTGGAGGAGGAGTCGCTAAGGAGCTAAAATCACAAAAACCATTCCTCTTTGAGCGAATCGATAGACAATCCAAATTGTATCATATCCAAAAATCAACCTCCAAAGTTGATTAGGACAGGAGATATGAGGGTTTTCCCCTTTTTACATTAAAAATGACTGCCCCTCATCAAATTCAGCTAAGAAATTGAAATTTGGTCTGTACGTTTAGTAGGTACCCTAGATGTGTCTGGGGAGGGGGGGAGGAGGGAAGTCTTGACTTTTCAACCTCATTACACCCCCTCATAGCACCAAAAAAGTTGTTTTTCGGACTGGTTTTCTTATGTTTTGAGTTTGCTCCTTGCATAACGTTTGCTCCAAATTGAGTCAGCAATGCGGAAGTTGAAATTTGGTATATAGATTTAATGCAGGTCCTACCTGTGCCTTATGGTGGTGTCCATATTTCAGCCTTCATGCAACTCCTTACTATTACAACCAGAGACGTGCTCAGTAATTTGGGAACCCTGTGCCAAATAAATCATTATTAATTGGGTACAAATTTGACAAAATGGGTAAAAAAGTGCTAAAAATTGATCAAAAATCATGGAAAAATTAGTTAGAAATTATTTAAAATTGCGTAAAAAATTGACAAAATGATTAAAAAATGTAGAAAATTGATAAAAAATCACAATTTTTTTCAAATTGTTGATCAATTTTTCACCTAATTCTCAACATTTTTTCGTAATTTTTCATAATTTATCTGCGCTTTTCACCCAATTCTGTCATATTTTTACCACAATTTCGATGATTTTTAACGAATTTTCTCCTGTTTTTGTACGATTTTCAGCATTTTTTCATGATATTTGATGAATTTTATGCACCTTTTACCAATGTTTGTCATCGTTTTTCAATGGTTTCTGGCCAATTTTCACTCCTTTTTCAACATTATTTCGTAATTTTTGGTCGATTTACCGCCTTTTTTACGCATTTCTGAAGATAATAATTTTCAATGATTTTCTTCATATTTTAGGTCAACTTTCACATATTTTTAACATTTCTTTGTGATTTTGAGTAATTTTCAGCACATTTTTTTCATTTTGGTCACAGTTTTATCCAACCTTTAATAATTTTCAACAATTTTTTTCGTATTTTAGGTCAATTTTCACATAAGTTTTAAATTTTTTTGTGATTTTTAATCAATTATCTGCATTTTTTAGTTGTTTTTTTGGGTTTTCGCCTGTGTTTTTAACATTGACGCGTGATTTTAGATCAATTTTCAATAACTGAATATTTTTTTTTTCATATTTTAGGTAAATTTTTACATATTTTTCACCATTTTTTTGTGATTTTTGATCAATTTTTTGCATTTTTTATCCGCGTTTCCTCTAAAATTTTTATTCACTTCTAATTGTTTTTTTTTAACTATTTTTGGTCAATTTTCATTCATTTTTAATCAATTTTTGTACAGCAAAAATTTAAGATGAAAATATGAATTTTTGAAACTTGAGTACTTTTATTGTGAGAATAGTGTTTATGCCTTTATGGCAATAATTCGAGCTGCTGAAAGCTAATCCGTTGTTAGTTTTTTTCTGCTACGGGGCAGATTCGCTTATCTTATCCGCTGGTACTCTTTTATTCAGTTTATCTTTCCAAATCTTTTATTTCCAAACATTATTTTTTTGGGGTAACCCGAGGCCTCGGTTTCTCAAAGTGGAAAGCGTTGCTTTTTTTTTTACGATAGCTTCAAGATCCTAAAACAGCGCATTAGAAAATCCATATCCCAAATTGATACTTATTTGTGTGTATTTTAAAAAATTTTTAAAGTTAAACACTCCATTTTGGGGCCTAATTTTAGTTCAAAAGCTAAGAACTCATTAATTCAGAATAGCAGATTTTAGATCCAAAAATCGACACCAACGTCCAAAATTCAGTCAATTTTGGATTTTGAACCTCTCCTTCTAAAAGCTGGATTTGGGTGCAACGCTCAGATGGTTGTCCAAATCGAATTCTGCAATCCCAAAAAATTCTGTAATAGATTTATTCAATTTTTAACTCACTGGAATTTATGCCTGACTCGCAAAGATGAAAAATGTTCATTTTAACAAGAATTTTCAAGTGTTAGCCTTTTTTTTCGCCTAAGCACCATCGCATGACCACCTGGGAAAAAATTTTTTTAATGGATTTGTTTGTCTTTTAATGTTCTACAACGTTAGTTTGAACCAATTTTCTGAATTTGTTGTTATAACGGACTAATCTTTTGAGAAAATTGAAATTCTTTGAAGGCCAGCCTCCCCTCCCCCTCCTTTTTGAGAAAAGAGGATCGTCCAACATCTATACTAAGCAAGAAAAATAACGCTAAAAGTGAATTAACCAGATTTTTGAGAATTATTGGTATGAATTGGAGATTTTCAATGTTGTTTTTTTTTTTTTTTTCTAAACTCTCTAGCTCCTTCCCACGACCTCTTGGGGAAAAAAGTCTAAGAAGTAAAAATGTTTATTTTTTAATGTTCTACAACTTTTGTTTCAACAGTTCTTTCGTAAGTGCGTTATTTGAGAAGCAATTTCCAAAAAAACAATTTTTCCACTCCCTCGCCACTCAAAAGAGGGTCAAAATTTGCATGGATTTTAGGGAAGTAAGGCGATATTGAGATACATACTTCACAGGATCTATACACAAAATTGTTAGTTTCTGTGAATTTTAAACGAGTTTGGCCTGTTTCTGAGCTAAAATGCCTGAACTATACTTTCTCCGAACTGACGATGAGAATTCGAGAAAAAAAAGGAAGAACAATCTTAATTAAAAAAATCATGTTTAAAAAAAATTATAAAACAAGTGTATTTTATTTTCCTAATTTTTAATAACGTCCTTCCCCTCTCAATTTACTTTCTCATATTATATGAATATGGTTCATTTTAAAAATGGAATTAATTTTCGGAACAACTTTTCAACAATATTGTACCTACTCTTAACCTTACTCGTTATTCTTCGCGTTTCATTATTCTTTATTACTGCCTCGTTCGTATTCGTTCGTTCGTGCTCGTAAATTATTATTTTTGGACAAACTATTCATACAAAGTTGCGATAAAATACGTTGATGTTATAAATGTTTCGCTGTGGGAGAAATATTTGCCAAAGCGACGACCGAATGTTTACTTGTATAGGTTAGATAGTTGGATGCTAAATGCTGAATGTTATTCATGGCCTTAGTCAATGATAAAAATATCAAGTCAACTCGAACTCATCCAATTATTGCTGTGTTGTAGTTTTATTTTCATACAAATAATTGATTTTTTTAAAAATTAAATTATGATCTAAAATCGATGGCTTTGCAAAAAGCATGTTTTTGTTTATCATTGCGTTCGGGCACCTTTATTCTTCTTTTAATTATTTTCGTAAGTTCAAAAATCTTAAATAGAGTAAAACTCATTTTTCAACCTGTGTCAAGTATCTAGTTGATTGCAATGTATAAAATTACCTGATATGGAGATAATTTATTATCTATTTGATACAGATCGGTCATGTATATCAAACAATAAGCTCGATGGATATTATTTTGGATCCATTAGAAAGGGAATTTCTATGTGAGTGATATCGTAACTTTTTGCGAATTATGTGTGCTCTACCTTCGTATTGAATTATTTATTATTGTATGTATTTTTATTTTACTTGAAAAATGGACAGTATTATTTGCGAATATTTTCTTTTTTTTTAATTTCAGGTGTTTACGGTATTGCTGATATTTATCAAATGGCAATGATTTTCTATATAATGGGATCATTCATTTCATTTGCTGCGCTCATAGCGTTGATTGCTGTAAGTTATACATGGATGCTTATGATTTATTAGAATATTTGCTGGAAAGATGATCCATTCCTTCACGTGATTTGAAAAAAGTGTAACAAATCAGAGTACGTCAGCTTAGCTCAAGCTATAATTCTTATTTTATAAATTACTCATCTCAAAAGTAATTTATAAAATCCAAAATTCAACGGATAGGTATTATTAATAAGTGGCAAAGGTAAAATTAATTACTTACTACCCCAATGAGCCAATTTTTTAATTTTTCCTTATTGGGAGTGAGCCCCCCTCCCTCTATTGGGAATATATTATCCTGCTTATGTATGCAATGTACCTAACTTACCTAGTCGAATGATTTCTTGATATAGATACCGTATTATTTTGAGAGAATATCTTCCATTTTTCCGGTGACTTCAGTTATGGTATTTTTAGTGACGGAAATATTTTATACCATATATATGCAAGGTTTTGTAATTGCGTCGTCGAAATTCATCTATCCAGATTCGAAGATAATGTTGGTGCTGAAAATTATCGTTTATGTGGGTAAGTATAATATTGCAAAGTCCAAGTAATGCATGGAAAATATTAACAGGTACTAGGTATTTGAGCAAAATTTATTCAATATATGCCTAGCTGAAAAAATCCACCTTGGTCATTTTTAACGAATGTGTTCTCAAATTCTTCCCCTCTCCCTTCATCTTCAAGACGAGAATAATTATAAGTACCTGGAATTGAACTGTAACTCTAAGGAGATGTATCTAATTGCAAATTTTTAAAAATTTTTTCACGAGGATTGAGGTATGGAGCTCTGAATGTGTTGTACTGTAAAATTTTTTTAAATTCAATATTATACCCTTTAAAGTAATACCAATCGGGCCCATCGCAAAAATATTGGGTCGAGTGGTTACGAAAAATAAGGTAATCGTTTTTGAGAGCCCCGTCTACACCAATATCCGTGACGAAAAATTGGAAAAAATTTGAATTCAGGCTTGTCCATCAGGTATTTAGTTTGGCTTTCTCGACTTGGCCAAGGCAAAATTAGAACCATTGTTCTCATAAACGTACATATATTCGGTTACAACACTTGATTCTCTCTCTACCGCATCGTGAAGAACATATTATTCATCAGGAAGCCTCAGGCACGTTTACCAAAATGGTTTTTGAACATCACTAACGTGTGCAGAAAAATTGAGTAATTTTTCGCCCCTTCTCCTACCCCCATGGCTTGTGATAATTGATAATCGTTGAAAAAAATTTATGCTTTTCAATTTCGAATAGAACTACTGGTTCTGTACAAGTCATATCACAAACTGATATATTTACAAAACATTTCGATTTTTACTTTTTACTTTACAATATTGCATGTAAAATATTTTATGGGTGCTTCCTCCCGATTACAACTCAATATCTATTGCCCTAATTGAATAAATGATAATAACGTTATATATAGGAAATCGGATTCACTTTAATTATGCACCGAGATAATAATGTTCCACATAGCACACATAGCAATTGAGATATTTTGAGAAAACAACATTTCAACTTTTTTTGACCTCCATATAATAAAAAATAGTCATCTTAAAGGGGACAATATCATTTTTTAAACTTGAGAGAAGCTTCCTTATATGTTAATAAAATGTTTCTCCGACCCAAAGTGGAAATGAATCCAAATTCACGAGTTCAATTTTGCTAAACTCAGCATCAATAATGATTTTTTAATTAGTCAAGTATAGATACTTGAGTATCGAGTCGATATTCTTATATCTGCCCGGTCATTATTATTATTATTATTATTATTATTATTATTATTATCATCATCATTATTATTATTGTTGTTGTTATTATTAAACAACCATACGCAACTCAGATAACTTATTCCTTTTTTCCCTCTAAATTAGATTGACCTGTACTTAAATCGATTTTTTGTTATCTATTTACGATATGCGGCATTGAAAAAATATTCATTATAATTATTTTCAGCTTTCAATATCTATTCACTGTACGTTTTTTGGAGCTATATATCAGAACTGAAACGAAATGTTGTTAAAGAATGTAAACTTGTTGATGGTCCACCAACATCACGTCCAGATCAGCAAAATATTCGCTACGTGCATGCCGATGTATCACCACTTATTACTAATAATAACATGCCATATGCTCTTATTACCAGCTCTTTGTACTATCCTACCTTATCTTCTTAACTCATCCTGGCTCGTACCATTGAATCTTTAACGAAGATTTCAGTTGAATGGCTCAAGCTGAAAGTCAACGATGATTAGGATTTCGATTTTCTTAATGGAAATTTTTTGCTCACATTGGATGCTAGAATTTTTAAAACATTTATAAGGTTTAATAAAGTAATGTTTTTTTACTTTCGTTGATTTTTCAGCAAATGATGGATATTTTTTTTGTAGAATTTTTAAGCATCCGCATCGGGAGGACCTAGAAGATCATTCTGACCATTTTTGGTCATATGGGATATTCATTTTTATTTTCATTTTTTGGCTCGATCCAAACCGAAATTGGTGGAATTTGGACAGTAGGCTTAGATTAGTGACGGATTTGATATTTTTTTTAATAGAGATGACTTTGTGTCAAAATTCAGTCACTCTCAAATTTATGAAAGGCGGTGCTAAAGATCTAAAATGGTTAAAATTGTTTCGTTTTCATATCAATCGATGGAGAATCAGAAGTTATAAAATATATCCAAAACGCAGCAGCCTCCCACGTCAATTTGGAGGATAGATATGTAGGGTTTTCTCCTTTTTGACATTGAAAAAAAGCTGCTCCATTCATAGCTTCCCTCCAAATTGAGGTATGAGGTTAAAATTTGATGTGCTTTTTGGGGAGTTTTGGCTATTTAACTCAATTGAATCACCTTGCAGTCTCAAAAATGTAGTTCTTTCGTTGGTTCATCTTATAATTTAGTAGCATGCACAACTGCTCTCTAAATTAAGCAAGGAAATTGAAATTTGGTAGGTATGTAGGGCTCCAGATGTGCTTTTGGAAATTTCAGTCATCTAGATCGATATCTATCTGACCCATTGTTCCAGAAAAAAAATCGGAGAAGGCAAATTTGCAGAGATTTTTCTCCATTTTTGATTTTGAAAAAAATGTGGTTCCTCATAAAGTATTCCCAAATGGATGGAATTTGTAATACAGAGATTAGCTTTTCGTGCTTTGTCTTCCTAAAAGCTCTAAGCTAGTGAATTTTTGGTCTAATTCTGTACCTAGTTTTTAGAGTTGACTGTGCAGATAAACTACAATAATTTATAGGGGAAGAGGTGCGTGGATGGAAAGAGTAGCGAGATGATCACCTCTCCGTTCTGTAGCCTTGTAAAAAACGTGAGGTAGGGGGTTGGGCTTCTATCTGCCTCTTTTAGCTTCTTTTGCTCAGTTGGGTGGGCCGGCATCCTGGCAGTTACCCATTTAATGACCTTGCCAGTGGCTTTGCGCATCTTTTGCTCATGGCTCCTACCAACGTGGTAGTGGCGCCTTTTCTCCCCCAACGGCTTACAGAGGTTCGGTGTTCCTCACCCTCCTTTTCGTGGCCGGGGATACTGCCTCTTGCATCAGTACTCCTCCTCCGTCCATATCGACGGCCGTTCAACGTCTTCTCAGAGGCCTAGTACAACCGTGCATGCAAGGCAGTTCATAGGTGGTTGGTTAGCCCACTAGCCATTGGCGAATCGACCGCGGCTCTGAAGCCACGCTCAACGCACCGGCGTTTCCCATGCATGCACACACGGCTGTGACCCCCTCGTGCACTCCCACGCTCCCCACCCAGGCGTAGAGGCCTAAACGGCCACCTCCTTTCCGGGACTCCTCCACTTCTGCTCCAAGATGGCGGACTGGGCAGCAGCACCACCGTGTGGGGGGAGATCCCCCCAGGCTCACTACTCGTGCGGCTACCGTCTTACCTTTCGGATCACTTGTCTGGGGTCATCTCCCCCTTCTCCGACAACCGCTGTATGGACGGCATGTATCAAAAGGATACACACATACCTGAGGAAGTATATGCCCGCAGCTAAAGGCCTATGAGTATACTGATCCACCCAAACCAGCCCATCCATATCTATCCCAACAACCCTGGCCCACACATACCATAAGGTACACATGTACCTGGTAAAACAACACAAGTATTGAAACGAGTATATTGTAAAAGCTCAAGCCATCAAGTGATTTCAATCCTACACTGCCTTGCATTTTATAGTTTGCGAGCGACCATCCGCATGCCTGATAGCGCAGGGTTGTTACAAAATAAAAGTAAAATTACCATGCGCGAGATATAAGGGAAACAACTCCCCTTATATCCGTACAACTGGTGCCAGTTCACCATCGCTGCACAGAATTCAATTGATCTGAGGAGTCAAAATTCAACACAGATGTAAATTTTGACTATTGGCGGTTTCAAAGATTCAGTCTACTCACGATTTCAGTAAATTTTTCAGCAGTTTTCGCAGGTTTCCAAGTTTGATTTTTTGCCAGATTCTCTATATTGTGAAAAGCGAGGTCATAGCAGACCATCAACCTACAGCAGATATGAGGAGAGTAGTAGCTAAACCCATTTTTACATCTTAAAGGACTGTTGAGTCCATTTTTTAGTATTTTCAGCACGTATATTTATTATTTTTATATTTTCCCCTTCAAAGTTGTAAATCATTCACTTGACTCGATTTCGATCAAAATCGTTCAATATTGGTTGGCAGGCTTAGATAAACATCAGTTTAGATATATAATGGAAGGGAGATTTTGGACCAAAGCTGGGTAATACTCAGATTTTGGGAGAATGGTGCTAAGGATCAATAACCTCAAACATTGTTTGTTTTTGAGCCCGATGAGAATCTACGAGGGGGGGGGGGTCATCTTTTCGATCTTGAAAACGTTTTGGCTCAGCTGAAACTAGTTTAATTGATAAAATTACTCTACTTAATCAATTTGTATGAAACTTTGAGAAATGTCTATTTTCTAACTCATATCACTCCAATATTTCAAGAACATTTACTTTTTATGAATTTTTTATTTCTTGTGTGGTACATACCTATCTACTTTTTAGTTTGTCTGAAGAATGAATAAGTATGTAGATTTTACAGGGTGGAAAATCAATTCTCAGATTAACTTATTTTCAACTTTCTTTCTCATTAAATAACTGTTTGAAGTATTTCAGTGTTTGTAATCTAATCGGATTTAAAAGATAACTGATATTAAAACGAAATGAAACGCTATAAATGATGAAGGTAAAATTTTTTCAATCATTCATTTTTTCATTTCATCACGGTTGTAGTTGACTAATCATCTTGTTAAATTGGATTATTTGTTCAATATTATTTTGAAAAATTTGTCAATATGGGTTTGGAAACAGTTTGCTGTTGCATGTCTTTGCGTACTGGCATATTTTTCATTCTGTATTTCGAATTGGTAATTGTAACTATTCACTTTAAATTGCTTACAATAAAAATCATATAGTGCAAAATTGTTTTGTACTTACAGCTCATCAACGCAACTTATTTGTCGAATCTTGTCCATGAAATTTTTTACTTGCCGGAAAAAAACTCAGTAACTGTGCTCGATATTTTTTCTACCCAAATATTTATTTTTATTGTATTGGGCGCAATTATATGCTTGCATATGAGAAAAGTTGGTTAAACTAGATTTATTGGTGTTGATAAGTACCATTTTCTCGTTTTCATATTTCCATTGCTATTATTTTTATGCCTAATTTATAGATTAGAGCCTCCGTTTTGACATTAGAAGCGTTTATGGTATTCTCAGTGATAAAATCTTTCTATAGTGTTGTATCGATATTTTTTACAACTTTAGATGTAACCCATGAAGTATGGATTTTTTACTGGGCTTTTTTCATTGATAAAGGTGAGTAGTTATATTGCTTTATACTCAGCGAACATAATTTCAAACTGTCTTTGAAATGTAAATTTTAATGGAATTGAACTAGTTCAAGTAGTCTTAATGTGTAGGTATACTTTTGTGTGTGAGTACTAAGTAAATCGAACGATGGGCCTGGGCAAATTCAACTTTTGAGTATAATAATGATATGGTCACTGAAAATGTATATGTACAGGAATATATAGCTACATAATTTTCAATGTAAACACAATAATCGAAGATTTTTGCTTATTTTCAGTGGTAGTTCTCTTCGAAATATTGGTTTTCTACGCTGCTGTTCAAGGAAATACATTCAGATCACCCTATGCCCAAGTCACCAAGTTCCACGAATAATTCCTGGAATTCTCAATATACTGATAAACCTTCACCATATTCAGTAGTGTGTAACATATCTACAGTAATTATTTGGCTCATCACTTGTGAGGGGTAAACTCCCACAGATAGCTTGGTATGGCGTGCCGGTAAGGTTACACTCTACATAGAATTCACAGAGATACTTTGAGCTTTCGCTCAGGACACACTGATGACCACGAATGCTCTTGAATTTCAAAACACCAGAAGCTTGATGAACAGTCGTAAAACAATTATTATTCATTGTCTATCACTTTTAGTTTTCACTCTAATTATGCGAAGCAACTTGAGCAAGAAAACGCGCAAAGAAATACTTCAGAACAACCATCTCAGCAAGCAGTTCAGCGTGTACATCAAGCTAATAATATACCACTGTATCCTACTCAAGCTAATACAGCTCCATATCTTGCCCCTACGCCAGCTAATGTTCCACCATATCCTACGAACAGTTGGTTGAGTCCGGCTCCTACTGCACCATCCTCGTGGACAATGAACTTGGATTAGCTGCATTACATCCTGCTAATTGAAATTTGAAAATTTTTCATATTTCTGAATTTTTTTTTTATGTAACCAGACCGAAGCACATTTCTATTGTTTGTTCGTTTGTTTACTTAAGGTGGGACTTCGCCTTTCAAAGGTAGTATATCCAATCTCTAAGGTAGTATTTCTTAGACAAATGAATTTTTCCATTTTTCCTGGTTTGAGAGTGAATAATAAAAAAGAATTGAGCGAAATGCAAAGAATAAGGTTGATTTGAAATAATAGAACAGTTGAATTCATTTGAAAAGATGCTCAATTAGAATTTTTGCCATTTTTCAGAAATTTCAGCCATATTAGTTCCGTTAGAAGTTTCTGCAGGATTTCTCGAAGACGACTGAACGGAATTTGATGAACTTTGGATATGTTGTAGAAAACAGTACCCCCCACACTTGAACAGAGCCCCTTTTTGAATTTTTTTACTTCAGATCAAAATTATTTCACCTTGAAGAAACTCGGAAAAAGTATTCTTGCTTAGTATGATAACATGCTTACTGGGTGGAAAAAAAAACGAAAAAGGGCTCTATATACGTGTCGAGCGTACTGTTTTCTACAACAAATCCAAAATTCATCGAATTCCGTTCAGTCGTTTTCAAAAAATCCTGCAGAAACTTTCAATGGAACCGGCATGACTGAAATTTCTAAAAATGGCGAAAATTCCGATTGAGCGTCTTTTCAAATGGATTCAACTGCTACATTACTTCAAATTAACATTATTCTTTGTATTTTGCTTAATTTTCTTCAATTTGCGACCTTAAAACCAGAAAATAACGCAAAATTTATTTCTCTAAACTGTGCCTTTGACAAAAAGTATGTAATGAAAAAAAAATGCGAAACGCGAAGTCCCACCTTAAATGTTTATTATTAATCTACAGAGGTGTACTAATTGCATATTTGTAACTGGGTTTTTTGCGTAATTTCATTTGTTATGTTGCCTATAAAAACCGAGATTTTGCTGTTGTGAATGTCTTATTAACTTGGGGCACATCTGATATTCAATCCTTTAATCAAATATTGAAATTTTACATTAGTGTGAATTAAATAAAGGGGTTTGGTCCTAACTTACTGCTTTTCTCGTAAAAGTATACCTAGAAATAATATCTTCGTGGTATCGAAATCAATGAAAGACGCGTCCTTAACCTTGGTGACTGCGCTAGATAATAAAAAGAGCCTTACGGTCACTTTCTCTCTGCGGCACGGCGCATCGTTGGCGCCACCCCACACCCCTACATGTCTCGTTGATGGTGTTAAGTTGCGATTTGTATTGTAGGTTGACCTTATAGTTAAATTTTCAAGTCGAAATTTTTTTATGTAACAACCGTATAGCTTGGCATTTTATCCTTTTCTCTTCATTTCCCCTTTCACTGTAGTTCTCATTTCAGATACTTCAGTACCGTGTACTTCCCTTACTGGGAAACTTAATATACTTGGGCGTATACGAACTTATAATTTTCTTTGGGTTATTCGAAAACTATTTCAATGCCAACCATCTGTCTTTCTTTCCCTTCGAATACTCATTTTATTTCTTGCCATACGACTGGTATTTGAATTCAAATACACGTCCCTGAATAGAAAAAAATTGCTAATAGAAGCAATTTATTGAGCTATAGCAAAAAAAAAAATTTATTTGAAAATGATATCACTTTGGAGGCACATGAGTCCATTCCCCTTTAATCTTCCTCTGCGAGGGTGATTCTATGTCAAAATAACTCAAATTAGACCTCTGGTCTTTCAGTTTTGTTCAAAAATTTCTTACAAGTGTTTCTCGTGGTTCAGTAAAGAAATGAACGCAATTTCGACCATCTAAAATTAATATTTTGCATCCATATCAGGAGGGCATGTCTCAAAAAAATGTCTTCTTAGTTTTTCAGAAAATTGTGAAAAACTGCAAAAAGTGACATGTTTTAAAAACTCCTTGCGTATAAATATATACTTACGCACAATAACGCCAGGTTTGAAGACTGTTTCCAAATTTTGGGTCAGTTTTACAAGTTTGAAAAATTGAGTTTGAAAACTGAGCTTTTCACCATTTCGTTTCAAGGTCCTTTCGTAATTATGATACAAAGGTTTGCAGATTTTCAGAAAAAGTAAAATTCAGCGCATCCTCGTATTTGCCTTTTTAACGTTCTTTTGTCATAACATTACCTATTTACAAACAATGCCTACTTATTCAGCTGCGTGCTGCTTAATTCTAGTCAATCCGACCACTACCCAATGCGCGCCACGTTGCTTAACATGTACATTTGGTATACCTGCGTATAAGGTAGTACTAAAGACCTATCAACAATGCATAGATAATCATTCATAGCGTTAGAAAAAGCCTTTAAGGATACACACGATTTCTTTTTCCATCGCTCAGATTTTCACGCTGTTATCAGAGCTTGCATTAAGAATTTAAATTCTGCGAATTTTGGTGTTGCTTGATTTACTGCTTTGGTTTGTTCGATAATAGTTTGAATATGGTTTGCAAAAGAGCTTGCTGTTGTTTATCTCTACGTGTAGGTACATTTTTAGTACTCTATATTAATTTGGTAAGTTTTAAACTTTTAATTACTCGAACACCTATTTATTTTGAATAATTTAGCATGTATTGTTATTTGCAGTGGCAAAGCTAAAGTATAAGCTTGTAAGCTAAGGTTACAATAAAATTTTCAAAAATAAAAGAATAAAGATACAATTAACATATGTTTTTAAAATATGAAAAAGTATCAAAAAATATATAAAAACTTCTGGTATTATATCCCAATGAAGCTGGCTTCAGTGGCTTTTCTTGTAGTTTCATACGTCGTTGTTGCGCATGTGTACATAGAGGGTACTGCTGTTGAAGGGTGAGGATTGGTTCGAGTTTGAAACCAACCCCATATTACTATTGGCAAAACTTCAACAGAACCCAGACTGATTATTGGCATTGAGTATTCTCTATATCTGTAGATCTTCTTATTAGTAAACACTCCTGGGAACTTACGTTTTTTTTTTTTTTTTTTTTTTTTTTTTTTTTTTTT
>FIZR01021925.1:0-15468 GCA_900060175.1 Ferrisia virgata
TCGTGTAATGATAACTTCTTCTTTTCTGTTCAGTTGATTCAAATGTTTCCACGGTGTTATAAAGTTTTTTGTGTTAAAATAGTTTGTTTGTTGTTTGGATGGACCAAGAAAGTTGCCAATCGACATAGGATAGCTCTGTGAAAATTTTTTCGATATCATTAGAGAGGTGTATTAGCTAAGGGGTAGGGAGGGTAAGAGCTGTTTTGTGCAAGTTCATCAACTCTTATGATGTAATTTTTACTTTAAAACCAAAATGGTTAAAAATTTAGCAAAAAATTAAAGTTTCGCACCTGGAAAATTCGCGAAACAGGAAGAGAGTTCTAGTCTCACACATAGAGAGGGGGTGGTGGTGGTTAGGTGTCACCCTTTCATATGTTTATTTTAAGGTATGAAAAGCAAACGATACATATGCGTTGAATCGCAGCAAATTTTGACTATTATTGCCATATAAGTCTCCAAGTACAGTTTTACTCACAGGGGAGCAAGGGGGGGTGTCAAAACTCTTCATATGCTGTTTTTTCGAAATTATGGAAAGCAATGATATAAAAAGATTTTTCTTTTTATCGTTACAAAAATACAAAACAAAACTAATAAGTGCTATTTATTTTTAATTTTCACTTTCGTCAATTAATAAGCAATAGGGTGGAACGAAAAAAAAAAACATACCTCAGATTTTGACAACCTCGCGGAGGTGGTTGACTTTGAGTTGAAACCACACCGTACAAAATTTCGGGGTGGAGTTATGAGTCCCCGAAGTAGGGTCATGATTGAAAAAAACCTAGTTTTACCTCATTCACCCGCCTTAAAAATGTTGTAGGACCTCGTTCATAGAGCTAAAAAGATGCGATTTGAGATTCTGCGTGTACCTAGCACATTTTCAGTTCAATTCGGGACCACTTTTGGCCTTCTGCCAGCGGTTTGAAAAGTTACCGATCGTAAAAATCAAGATTTTTTATTTTTCAAAACAATGCACTTAAAAGGCAATATTGGAAACTAAGCGATTTACAGACGAATTTTACTCGAAAGGAGAGCCCTGGGGGGGAAGGTACAAAAATGTCGTAATTTTTACTTTCTCCTAAAATGGTTAAAAATTTAGCGCAAAATTCAAGTTTCGCACCTGGAAAATTCGCGAATGTAAATTGTAGCACCCACTTGACACGAAGAAGGTTGTAGTCTCACACATAAGGAGGGGGTTGTGGTGGTAAAGTGTCACCTTCCTTTCATAAATCATTTGCTCATCTCGATAACAGATCTTTGATATTCTGGAGTGGAGTTGACCTCGGTTCCAAATTAAGTAATGTCCAAATTTGGGGGAAGGGATGTTGAGGGGCTGAAACTGCAAAAATTATTTATTTTTGAGCCAATAGACTGACGATTTAAAGTTGTATAACATATCCAAAAATCAGCTTCCTATGATCCTTTGGTGGGAAGATATTACGGGATTTTTCTTTTTTCACTCTGAACAAGGGCTGTCCTTCCCCCAGTTCCCCTCTTGTACCCTCTTATAGCTCCGAAAATATGATTTTCTGGGCGGGTTCTCTTATATTTTGAGTTTTTTCCTAGCATAATTCCCCTCCATGTTGAGCTAGGAAGTTGAAATTTGGTACGTACTTCCTCCTTGAGGGTTCGACTTTCCGGTCACATTGCGTCCCCTCTACTCTTATCACTGATCAGTTCATTTATTCATTTTTGCTGCAAAACTAGAAATCATTTGCTCATCTCGATGCTGGCCAAAATCAATCAAATTTAGCAAATAGGTTTAAACCGGTGGCAGATTCCATACTTTAGAGTGGGATTGACCTCGGGTAAAAATTCGCTAATGCCCAAACTTAGGGGAAGAGGTGCTGAGGGTCTAAAACCGCAAAAATTGTTTCTTTTTGAGCCAATCGATTGACAACCTAAAGTTGTATAACATATCCAAAAATCAGCTTCCTATGACCATTAGGTGGGAAGATATGAGGGGTTTTTGATTTTTTGACCCTGAAAAAGAGCTGTTCATCCCCGATCTCTTCTCAAAATTTCGCTAGGAGTGTGGATTTTTAAGACCCATTGCATGTATCCCTTCACATCGCCGAAAATGTGGTTTTTTGGTCGGGTTCTCTTATATTTTGAGTTTGTTCCTCGCACAATTCCTCTCCAAATTCAGCTAGGAAGTTGAATTTTAGTTGCATTTTTAGTATTCTTCTATCCAAAAAAACTACATTTTCGGTGCTATGATGGGGTACAATGAGGCTGAAAAGTCAAAGCCCGTAAAAGTAAGATCTAGGACCCCCACCAAATGTACGTACCAAATTAACTTCGTAGCTTCACTTGGAGGGAAAATAGAGGAGAAACAGCCCTCTTTTACTGTCAAAAATGGGGAAACCCCCATATCTCCCTTCCTAATTGACATTTGAAAAAGCCGATTTTTGGTTATTTTGTACAACCTTGGATTGCTTATCGATTGCTTCAAAAAGGAACAATTTCTGCGTTTTTAATTTCTCAGCACTGGTTCCCCTAAATTTGGCCATGACTGAACTTTGGCCCTAAGTCATCTCCAATGAGTAGTCAATCAAAGCCTATTCTCCACATTTGATCGATTGCGGTCAGTATCGAACTGAACAAATTATTTTTAATTTCGGCGAGAAAAAAATAGAAATAAATATGTAACATGGCCAAAATTGGTGGTAATTTTCTTCTAGGACTTCGTAAAGTATTCGAATTACACGAATTGTCCCATTCATTTAAAAAAAAAGGGGAGCATTCAAGGATGACTTTTTCTTAATCAGTGGCAAGAGCTGAGGTAGACATTGGAAAAAATAGCTGAAAATCCCAAAAATCACGTCAAGAACTCTTATTAAATCTCCCTACTAAATTTTAACCTCCTCATAGGCTCCAACTCAATGAAGAGGGGTTATATGGAAAAGACAAACTTGAAAAATCAACAAAAACTATCCAAAATGGTATGAAGTCGTATAACGAGGCTGAAAATTTGAAATCCCCAAAAAACACAGCTTGTGCCCCTACTAACTGTACATATGAAATTTCAACAGAGTTTAATTGGGAGCGGGGATATGCAAGGAACGGCATTTTTCCAGCTCAAAAAGGCGAATAACTGATCATCATTTCTTTTCTTCTAATTTGAGCAAGAGGCTGAATTTTGAATATGTGTTATAAGTTTTGATTCCCTATCGAAGGGTTTGGAAACGAAAAATTTTGTGTTTTTTGACCTTCAACACACGTCCGTCCAAAATTTGTCTGTAGCTGAATTTTAATCCAAAGTCATCCCCACTTAGGTGCATAAGTATTGTATCTAATTTAGGTGTCTGTGATCCGAACTTATTGGTTGAATTTGAGTGATTTTGGTCAGTATCGAAACCACGAAATTATTTTAGTCGGGGGCAGAAGGGAAGCAGGAGGGGGTAAAAATGAATAAAAATATCTGACACGATCAAAAATGATCTTAATGGTTTTCTAGGATACCAAAACGATTTTAGTTTTCACTAACAATATATAAGGTAGCAGGTATTAAGTCAAGCTAAAAGTTATTAGTACCCAAACGGCCACTTAATTTATGAATTTATCAGTAAAGTTATATCTGTTCAATCTAAAAGTATTTTTTTGATACTAATTTGGATTCAGACAAAAGTTACAGAATATTTTAAATGTTTGCGGTATACCTTGTCGTAATGAAATAGGCAAATTGTTTCACATGTATTTTGTACAGTTACGTTTATCGGACTTGACAGGCGTTTCGTTCGTGATAGAATATATTTTTCAGATTTTTCAACCACTCTAAAAGCAATGTCGCATTTCACGGAGGTTTCTTAATTTATTGCTTTGGTAAATGGTTGAAGAACTTCAACTGGTTTTCTTCACGTTGTAGATGTAACGCCCACAAAACTGTAACGTGAACATGACAATTTTGAAGATTTAAATATGTTGTACTTCAATGTCTCGTCTAAATGCGTATATCATTGCCTGAGGATATTTCACCTATGTTTCGAATAAATTTTACGTGTACAGAGAGCCGTCTGGTCATGCACCTCCAACTATGCACCTGTTCGGGTAGAGGACTCTACAAAAAATGAATAAATAAAATATGAAGATTAGGTACCTTATATAGTAGATAAGGCGAAATGTTTCTGGAAGTTTGCAGTTAGTTTGATATAATTTAAGTTTTGAATGTACCTGGCTAATAGCGTAAGGCATGGAACAACTGTAGGCCTATGCATAATACGCCAAAGATACTATTAAATCGGATTTATATCAATGATAAATCCATTTTATGAAATAATGAAATATATGTGCGTACTATGAACCAGAAGTTGTAAGAATAGTATTAAAGATGAATTAGTAGTCTTATTGTACAACCAGCTTCAACCAATGTAACGTGGCGTTATCCTGTTAAAATAACCTTGAATCTACAAAAAGATCATAGCACGTTTAAAAGAAAAATATAAAGAATAATGCCATAATGAATTTATAAAAGCCTTTAGCGTCGGTGAATACGTGTCACGTGCTCGGTATTTCTGTTGTAAATATTTGCAATGCAATGGTGTGCAGAAGGTACGATTTTTTGAAATTTAAATTTAGCAACGTGTAATAGATACAAGATCGGTGTTATGAGAGACGAAACAATACATCTGGTATTGATTAATCTTCGTGCTAATTAATGGTAAACATTTTATTATTTTTTTCTCGGAAGCTGAATGAAGTACATTTTTGAGAAAGTACATTTACAATATGTTTTATCGCTTAAGTCATAAAATTAAACTTGGCCAGACTTTAGGTAGGTAAGGTAGACCTACTGTCAGTGCAACGTTGAATAGGTTACTAGCTTGCCTGTATATATAGCTATTTTTTAACAGTTACTATAAAAAGGAAATAAAACAATTTCCTCGAATAATATGTCGTATTATGTTTGTACCTATAATGATACGATCCACCAGCTTTGAGAAGTTCAATTGTGATAATGTTTATGTGATTATGTAAATGGTTTTATTTCTAACAGCAATGGCAGACGTTTGGAAGCGATGGAAGAAGGCAAACCAACGTATATGAAAATCTAGTCGATAATGATGGGAATAGAAGTTTAATCACTAACGACAATAACCCGTACCGGTCGTTACAAAATAAAGCCCCGTGTGTAGCAAAATGTTGGGCGGAAAAAGGAACTCGGGTAAGATTCAACTTTGGTAAATTTTCCAATAACCAATGGAACCATTTTAATTGCTGATTGCAATGAATCAAACGCAAATATTTTGTATACGTTCAGGGGCCAGCAGGGTTTCCTGGTCTTCAAGGTCCTCCCGGTCCTCCAGGATATCCAGGATCAGAGGGAATGCCTGGTCCTAAAGGAGATAAAGGTGAATCGGGATTAGTAGGATTTACAGGCCCGAAAGGAGACACGGTAAAATTGAAACCATAATATTGATTATGCTTGATTACGTTGGCCCCGTGATACATATTGTAACGTAATTTTGTATTAAGGGAAGAATTGGACAGCCGGGATTTACAGGATCTAATGGTATCCCCGGTCAGCCGGGGCCTCCAGGAAATGACGGTTTGCCAGGCGCTAACGGATGCAACGGAACTGATGTGACTATTTCTTCTCATTTATCATATTATCAGATGTATTTATTTTATCAATAATTTTTATCCGCAGGGAGATAAAGGCGATAGAGGATACCCAGGACCTCAAGGGCCTCGGGGCTATCCAGGAACACCAGGCGATAAAGGTGAAAGAGGAGAATCTGCTTTTTCTAGTCCTCACCAGAAAGGTCAAAAAGGTGAACCTGGTAGAGAAGGCAGTCCGGGATTAGCTGGTGTTCCAGGGCCTTCAGGTCCTCTTGGACCACCTGGTGGCAGAGGCGATCAAGGTATTCAAGTAAGTGTTGAAAAGTTTTATTTTAGATTATTTCAGAATGAATGTTCACATTCTAAAACGAAGTTGTTATAGGGACCACGGGGATACCCAGGCGAAAAAGGACAAAAAGGAGAAATGGGTATAGGATACGATGGTGCAAAAGGTGATAAAGGTGCTAAAGGTGAGAGAGGTATTCCAGGAACTTCATCTGTACTAGCGGAGACCGCCCCCAATATGACTACTATAATTGGACCTAAAGGAGAAGCTGGACAAAAAGGAGAACCCGTCAGTTCATTTAAAATCCACTATATGTATACCTATGTACAGAACGGATGATAATGAACAATATTTTAAATCAGGGTGACTTCGGACCTCAAGGATTGAAAGGAGAACCAGGGTTTCCCGGTTCTACTGGTATTTCAGGTGACATTGGAATGAAAGGCGAAAAAGGACTCCTTGGTCCTGCCGGAGAACGAGTAAGCTTGCTATAAATGGGTGTTATTTTTAACGATTCAAAATTTATATTCGAATTGAATAGGGACGAGATGGCTTCCCAGGACCACCTGGGCCACTTGGTCAAAAAGGTGATCATGGTAATGATGGATTGCCGGGTGTTCCAGGCCGACCCGGCGCTAAAGGAGAACCTGGATTAGATGGACCACCTGGAAGAATTGGGATTCAAGGTCCTGCAGGACCTCCTGGGGTAAGTGTAGTCATTGAACTTTTGAATCCACCTATGAATACATCCGTTTAAATGAATGCGTTAAAAGGGTGGTAAAGGAACACCTGGACCTCCTGGAGCTATCGGACCCAGAGGGTATCCAGGGCCACCTGGTCCAAAAGGAACAGATGGATTTGATGGACCACCGGGTCCACCAGGTCCGCAAGGACGTCCTGGTGGTCCTGGACAACCTGGTTACCCGGGAATTGAAGGATCTCCTGGAGAAAAAGGAAGCAAAGGAGATGCAGGTTTTCCAGGTAAACGAACGTGGGATTCATAAATGTAACATTTTGTTTCTCCAGTAAAATGACTGCTGGTTTTTATATATGCAGTATAATTTTATGTGAATAGGAGTACCTGGCGATCCTGGTCCGCAAGGCTTTCCAGGCGCAGCAGGACCTCATGGACCAAAGGGAATTCCAGGAGAAAAAGGATTATCAATTCCAGTAACTTTTTCATAGTTTGAATCAATCACTATTATGATATTAAGAATCTTCTATTAACATATTAGTTTCTAGGGACCGAGAGGAAATGATGGTACACCTGGATTTGATGGCGCCAAAGGAGAGATGGGACAAATAGGTTATAAAGGGGAAAGAGGTGCCCCCGGAGATTCCTTACTTGGTATTCCTGGACCCCCTGGCCTAATGGGGCCTCCTGGTGAAAAGGGAAGGGATGGAAGACCTGGATATCCTGGTTTAGATGGTATTGAATTTGATACTAATTATTGGTTATTTTTGTCAAGTCATAATTATTACAAAAGCTTGTATATTCCAACGTAGGATCGAAAGGTGATAAAGGAGATAAAGGTGGAACATGTATCGGACCCATAAATGGAGAAAAGGGTCAAAAAGGTGAGCAAGGCTCACCTGGCTACACTGGTGCACAAGGGCCGCGAGGACCCTCTGGAGAAAAAGGCGAACAAGGCTTAAGAGGATCAGATGGAATTAATGGGCCACCTGGTCCACCTGGTCCAGCAGTAAAGATTTTGATTAATTATTGCACCCAAGAATCGGTACAAAAATTTACTTTTTTCCTTTTGTCATAGGGAAATCCTGGAGAACGTGGTTTACCTGGTATGGATGGGCCTGCAGGAATGAATGCAATTATACCTCTGGGTCAAGTAAGAGGTGATAAAGGAGATAAGGGTGAACGTGGCTCCCCTGGTAAAGATGGCAATCCTGGATTCCCTGGTCTACCTGGAATAGAAGGAAGAAAAGGATTAACAGGAATTCCTGGCCTTTCGGGTGAAAAGGTTTGTATGATAATTTAATATCATAGGACACTAGGAATTTCATTTTCTTAATCAACAAATTTATTAGGGTGACAGGGGATTTCCTGGTTTAGATGGGATTCCTGGTTCCCCCGGATTTCAAGGAGCTAAAGGAGAGAAAGGCTTCAGCGTTAAAGGTGAACCTGGTTTACAAGGAAATCCGGGTTTTCCAGGCCAAAAAGGGGAACCTGGAATCATAGGAGATAAAGGAGAAGCGGGTAAGATACGTATAATTATTGCATTAGAAAAAAAAGTACGTGCTACAATTCAATTCATGTTCAGGTTCCTGTCAATTACAACAAATCCGTGATGGTATTAAAGGAGAACCTGGGTTGCAAGGAGACAAGGGAGAACCTGGTCCTCCAGGCAGAAATGGTTTCCCTGGAGATAAGGGACAACAAGGACGTCAGGTGTTTATAAATAATGCTCTGTTTCATCATACTAATATATACAATGACAAATGAACTGAACTTGTTTTGGTTTCACTGTTATAGGGTGAAGTGGGCCCTGTTGGTTTTCCAGGTTTACCGGGTCCTCAAGGTCCCCGTGGCTTCCCTGGTATTAGAGGGGAGAAAGGGGATATAGGACCAATGGGCTTCCCTGGAGAACCAGGTCAAACAGGACCTAGAGGATTCCCTGGAATTCCAGCTGAAAAAGGTACCTTTGGCCAACCATGATAAATTGTAAATTTCAGATTTACATTTGGTTGTCAGTAATAATGTAATTCAATTTCATCTTAGGTCAGAAAGGTGAAGCAGGAATACCTACAGCTGGTCCTCCTGGACCATCAGGTTTGCCTGGAATGACTGGAGAAAAGGGACTACCCGGACCAGCTGGTAAAACAGGGTCGCCTGGAATACCAGGAACACCAGGTACACCTGGAGATAAGGGAGAGCCTGGTAGTCCAGGTTTGTTTGGTTTAGTTGGAGCTGAAGGTCAGAAAGGAGAACCTGGACCTATAGGCCCTCCAGGTTTAAAAGGTTTTGATGGATTCCCTGGAACACCGGGTATTAAAGGTACATGTTCAAGTTACTATTTTGAGTTAAATTGTATGTTGATATTAATAATATAGAATTTATTAGGGGACCGAGGAGTATCTGGAGAAAAGGGTGAACAAGGTATACAAGGACTTGTGGGTGAGAAAGGAGATCGAGGTATACCAGGCCTTGAAGGAGCTAAAGGTTTTTCGGGACCTAAAGGATTCCCAGGTAACAAAATGTTAAAGACTTTTGGAAAAATTTCCTTGGAATATTCCCTGTGGTGATATTAAACGAGAATTTCGGTAGGAATTCCTGGAGCACCTGGTTTAGATGGTACACCTGGCCCAAGAGGTGAAAAAGGAGACCGGGGTCTACCAGGATTAATTGGTGTAAAGGGAAATGATGGACCGGCTGGACCTCAGGGATTGACAGGTGTTAAAGGTGATAGAGGATTCCCTGGTCCCTCAGGACCGCCAGGTCCTCCAGGTCCATATGGACCCAGAGGAGAACCAGGTCAACAAGGTTTTCTGGTATGTGTTTTGTAAGTTTTTGTTTTAATGTTGTACTAGTTCATATAGTTCATCTGCATTTCTTTGATCAACTTTAGGGACCTAAAGGTGAACCAGGCCCAGTTTCGGAAAAAGGTCAGAAAGGAGAATCCGGATTGCCTGGAATAAGGGGTCCTGAAGGACCACCTGGCCGCGATGGAATTCCTGGTGCAAAAGGAGAACAAGGTTATCCTGGAATTGGACGGCCTGGCATACCAGGGGAAAAAGGAGAACGCGGAAATTCGGGTAGAGATGGTATACCTGGTTTACCAGGAGAAAAGGGAACTTCCGGTGTCAATGGTTTTCCTGGCGGTAAAGGAGACCAGGTGAGTAGCAGTATATATATTCATAACGGTGATTTTTAGAACTATCCTGAATTGTTTTTCATGTTTGGAAAATGTAGGGTCCTCGAGGTCTTCCAGGAAATCCAGGAACTCCAGGAATTGATGGATTACCAGGTAAAGATGGATCCCCAGGAGCTACGGGTCCTATTGGCTATCCTGGTCCTAAAGGTGATCGTGGAATACCAGGCACACCAGGTTGGAATGGTACAAAAGGAGAACGAGGATTTACTGGTAAATATTCAATTTGTGTCATGTAATTTAGAATCCATTTGATTGTATCCTTTGTGTTGCATTTTTTTTTAGGACCACCTGGTCAACCAGGTTATCTGGGCCCACCAGGAGAAAAAGGAGATAGAGGACCCGCTGCGCCAGTTGTTAGTATAAAAGGAGACAAAGGCGAACCTGGAATACCAGGCGATGCTTGCGAAAGAGGCGAACAAGGTCAAAGAGGAATAACCGGACCCATTGGTGCACCAGGAGAAAAAGGAGATATTGGTCCAGCTGGCCCAACTGGATATCCTGGAGTTATTGGTTTATCAGGGAAAAAAGGTAAAAAAACCAGATAAAGTTAAACAGTTTATATTTTAGTATGAGAGATTAAATATTAATTTTGTTAGGTGACATTGGCCCTACTGGACCAACTGGATTGCAAGGGCTGACAGTAAAAGGAGAAAAAGGTTTGCCTGGATTGCCAGGCAAACCTGGCCGGCCAGGTGAAGCAGGATTACGCGGAGAAAAAGGTATGTAACTCAACATAACCGTTATTATAATTATATTTTTATGTGTATTATCATTTGTAATTTTTTTATTTCATGTAGGCGATATTGGCCAACCCGGTTTACAAGGAGTACCAGGCGCTCAAGGATTCCCAGGTCCGCTCGGACCACCTGGTGATGTGGGCGAACCAGGTCCAACTGGGTTAGTTGGAAAACCAGGAAATGATGGCATCCCAGGAACTCCAGGTTTAGATGGATCTCCCGGACCTAAAGGTCAGAAAGGTGAGACTGGTCCAGCAGCACCAGTTAGCCCACCGGGCCCTAAAGGAGAGCCAGGACCGATAGGTTAGGATGAAAAAAATCGAGTTTATATTCTTCCTCGTTGAAACCAACTTCATGACTTAAATATGGATGTAATTTCAGGCGTACCAGGTTACCCAGGTGTACCTGGTGATAAAGGAGATAGAGGACTACCCGGTGCAACTGGATTACAAGGATTCGAAGGTCTTAAAGGAGAACAAGGTTTCCCTGGTAGGAATGGCCCTGTTGGAATACCTGGTATTCAGGGCGAAAAAGGTGACCGAGGTGAACCTGGTTTCCCAGCTCCGCAAGGACCTCGAGGAGAGAAAGGAGAGAAAGGTAAGACATTTTTATTTGATAATGTTAGGTAATAGTGGGGTAGCTTCGTCATTCGCTATAAATTCCTATCTAAATTCATCCTTGTTTATAAATAGGTGAACCTGGTCCTCAAGGAGAAATCGGTTTAACTGGACGAGATGGTTTCCCTGGGTTACCAGGTGATAAAGGTGATATAGGTTTCCCCGGAGCCAATGGATTACCGGGTACTCAAGGACCTCCTGGACCTAGAGGAGATGCAGGAAAAACTGGATTACCCGGATTACAGGTAAATAAACGTCGATAGTCTTAATTCATTAATGATTAATGTAACCTTTCGAATTTTAGGTAAAAATGGATCATATTTTTGAAAATGAATCACTTTGTAAATTGTTTTCAGGGACAAGTTGGGTTCCAAGGGCCAAAAGGAGAACCTGGTCAACCTTGTAACCAACCCGAAGATTACTTTACTGGCATATTATTAGTTCGACATAGTCAAAGTGCGGATGTACCTAGTTGCGAGCCAGGACACACAAAATTATGGGATGGGTACAGTCTTCTGCATGTTGAAGGAAACGAAAAAGCTCATACGCAAGATTTGGGTAATTTTTGCAAAAATTGATGTGGATGTGTAGGATTTATTTGTTCAAATTGCATGTTGTGATTTCAGGTGTTGCTGGCTCTTGTATACGTAAATTCTCCACTATGCCGTTCTTATTCTGTGATTTCAATAACGTTTGCAATTATGCTAGTCGAAACGATAAATCATTCTGGTTAAGTACTAACGAACCTATACCTATGATGCCTGTCGAAGAATACGAAATACAGAAATATATTTCGAGGTATTTGATTGACAATACTTTACTTATTATTCTTTTCAAAATGGCCATGTTGTAGAATTTATAATCATTAATACGAATTTTGGCAGATGTGTTGTTTGTGAAGTACCATCAAACGTTATTGCTGTTCATAGTCAATCGTTAGTTATACCAGATTGTCCATCTGGATGGGAAAGTCTTTGGATTGGTTACAGTTTTGCAATGGTTGGTATTTTTATATTACATATTTTTTACCTATACTTATCTCTTTATGAGTAGAATTTTTCAAACATTTATCATTCATTTTCAGCACACCGCTGCTGGAGCTGAAGGAGGAGGTCAATCGTTAGCTAGTCCGGGATCATGTCTGGAAGATTTCAGATCTACGCCATTTATCGAATGTAACGGTGCTCGAGGCACTTGTCACTATTTCGCAAATGGTTTGAGTTTCTGGTTAGCAACCATCGAAGATGGCGATCAATTCAAACTGCCTGATAAACAAACCTTAAAGAATAACGACCTTAGGTCACGCATCAGCAGATGTCAAGTTTGCATCAAAAACTAGTCTGTATTTATAATAAGCTCACTTATCTGATTTAAGTAAAAGTCTATTTCGTGGTATGTTACCAACAGTCATTTACGAAACCAAAAATGGCAAGTTTTATATATTTTCTATTTTATAAAATGGTTATTTCCAGTACCAGACTCGACAGGGCGCTTCGTGTTCATAATTTAAGCGTTATTAAAAAATTATCGTTGGCCATGTACGAATTCACTGCCATTTTGAAAAAAAAAAAATACTCCATTGTTTGTACTCAAAAGATTTTGTGTTTGATGACGACGATGGGTAAACGTCTTTTAGCTTCTGAAAGTTTTGCGCTGGAAAATACGTACTGTTTTTTATTGTTGTACTAATTACTTAATTCTAATTTATTTTATACAAATTGATTCGCCAATTAAGGATCAGAGTATCACAATTTTTAAAATTAAAAAATGCTCGTTTAGAATTTTCGTGAAAAATGTAGTCAATCATGTACCTGTAAGTTTTTTCACAATGTCAGTTTTCAATGAAAAAAATATTTCAACGTTTATTTTTATAGTAGGTTGGTAGTAAGGTATCTAATTCACTTCCGAATCAAACTTTTTTTTTTTTAGTGATATGTGTTAGTCTGAAATTCTGTAACATTTATTATATAAATGTTGATAATGTGATTATGTACAGTAATTAATTTTTATTTAATAGGTTATTCAATTAACAAACTGTTATATGCTGTGTAAATATTTGTTTCTACCTGACTTGTATAATTTTCAATTTATTTATAGAATTAATAAACGTGAAAGTATACATTTCATTCTGAGAAAATTTAACGATAATGTCATATTTCGTTGAAAGGAGGTCATGCTGTGAAAATTATTAGCGGATGGGAAAATTAATAGCATATATAATATTGAAAGTAAATCACTGAATTATTTAATTTTGACGCATCAAGTTGTTGCATTTTTTTTTTTTTTTTTTGGAAGTGCAAAAACTTCCAAACATACACAAAATACAAAATTTGCCTTCAAAAACGTGATTAGGCAATTTAACATACTGAGAGCAAATAGATATTATATAGTTCTTTTTACTAGGGTGAAAACTCTCCTCTTTCAAGTTTTGACTGCTTTAATTTTTATGTACCTATTATTTCCAATAGTACCTGCTGCACAGTACGTTCTTTCTTCCTACTGTTCAAATTGAAAAAGCAAAAAAGTGCATAGAAATTCAACAACTCTGAACTACGATTAGGCAATCTTACACGCTAGATTAATGAATGAATACAAAAAAGGCAGTTTTTTATTTTTTATTACAAGTACATACAAATAAATAAATCTCAATCAAAATCAAATAATACTTATACAAAACAAAACTAAAAATTCACTCTTAATATTACCATCAAATTCGCAAATAAATTTCCCGAAAATAAAAACAAAAAAAAAAAATGAAAATCACATTATAACCTCAAAAATAAAATAACTCAACTGAAAAAATGAACAATATAAAACACAAATTTATGAAATTTAAACAACTCGTTTAGAAATTATACAACGAAAAATGAACATAAAAACAAATAAAAAATATATAAAACAAAAGAATTCATAACGACTACGATTTGTACCATATTCACTGAAAGTAAGTACATTCTCTGTGGGTGGTAAATACTTGCTTTCATTGATGGAGAGACTATTTTGTGAAAATCGTTGACTAGATATACATTGAAAGTCCTTATAATACTTAGTACCTATTAATTTTAATTTTGGAACAATTCTTTACCTATAGCTATCTTAGAAATCAATTTTGCATGGCACAAGAATTCACACGTTATAAAAAATATATACCTATACTTTAACAAATATAATTGGTACTTCATTGGAACCCAAAATTTGACATGTAAATGATCAAGAGTTTAAAATAGAGACACATACCATTCGCATTCACCATAGTTGATTTCTCCTGATTCTACATTTTCCATAAGATATTCTTTTATTTTACAAGGTAATGGTAAATTTTGTACTTCATCTATAGATCGAACATTATCTAATATCGCAGCTCTACATCGATCTTGTAAGCTGACAAATTCACTGACAGCGGATTGTAACGTCATGATGGTCTTAGCCGAAGTTGAACTAATTATTGGATACAAAGGTTCTTTGATTTTTTCCAAATCACGAAATCCTACACCTAAATATACACCATCTTTAAAATATGTCAAAGTACCGTAGATACCGTCAAACAGTAGACCAACAGTTGTGGGTAAATGTTCTCTGAATGGGCGACAAAATTTTTGGAACTTTCCACCGTGCCATAAAAAGCCTTTATGAGATAGACCCCAGCTATTTTCATCTTCGCCGATCAAATCTATGTAGTCGGGAGATCCGAGACGAGTTTTTTTCGTACCGATACCAAACATCATACTGGTTCCGCAAATACGTTTTGGTAAAAATATCTCCCAATATGAACGGGTATTGTTCAGAATTTTGGTTCCTCTGATGGCCGATGTGCCGTGACTCCACGAAGGATGAAACAATACGCATTTTTGATTTTTATCCAATATTTTAACGTCGCAACTTTTACATTTTGAGTTCCACGTCCACGTATCCTGGTCGATTTGCAGTTCGGTGAGAGGTGAATTTATTACACTCTGAAAAAATGTTTATAAAATTGTACGAGCAGAGAATTATTATCGTAATTCTGTAAGATGTTATTTTTTATTATTATATGTATAGAACTGCATTATAGCGAACGAAAGCAAATATGTATGCAGGTAGGTACTTTGATTTAGTAATGAAAAACAGCAGAGTGACAGCTTAGTGAAATTTCACTGAAGCAGTTATTTTTTGTAAGCTGCAACGTAGGTAATAAACAGGGTTTCGATGTTTAAAACAGAATGTTTTAAACATGTGTTTAAAACGTGTTTAAAACAACAAGAAAAAAACAGAAAATGTTTTAAACGTTTTTAACGTTTAAAACATTTTTGTTGTTTTAAACATTGTTTTTTTTAAACACCCTTTTCTTTAAAAAAAACATGGTTTTTCCCCCCTTTCAAAGCTTCAAATAATTAAAATGT
>FIZR01021931.1:0-19222 GCA_900060175.1 Ferrisia virgata
GAGAGAGAGAGAGAGAGAGAGAGAGAGAGAGAGAGAGAGAGAATTAAACGCGACTAAACGATCGCTTCTTTGTCGGGATTTCTTTTTAGAATACTGCGAATAAAAGTCTAATTCTTTTTGAAAATTTTGTTGAGTAAGCATCGCTTACCTCACTTACCCACACTGCACTCCACTGAATTGTACGTATTTCAACCAGGCAACCACATTTTTGCGATATTATTCGCAGAACTGAGACCGAGACCACCTTTTCAATTAAAACTTTCAATTAGTTTACCAATGCACTCGAAAAACATGGCTAAACGCATTCGTGTACATAATTTTAACGACCGGATGACGCATCTCGAAAGCAAAACGAAAAATTAACCAAACAAACAAACTTACATATGTCGAATAAGTCGCGAACGTCGTCATGAATTATTTATAAGTTCGGACAACCGAACAAGACGACGACGACAGTTCCAAAAACCATCGAAAAAATTCGACGCGAATGTCGTAAATCTTTGTATGAACGTGTCAATTTATGCAATGATACTGAGGCTGTTCGAATCGTGAATGAGGAGGAAAGGAAATAGTCCCAGTTTTAGAGCAAAACAGTAGATACACCGTCGATCATTTTCAATAGTAATGTAAATACTGGGAGGTAGGGAGGGGGGGGGTCGGATTGAACTTCCAACTCCACATAGCGACTTTTTTCATGAAAAAAAAAAAACAGTTAAATTCAACGTTAAAAACTTTAAAATAATGTCAAAATACTCATTAGTTGACCCCTGAACATCAAAATTTTGCAAAGTTTTCGTCCTTGCTTCGCTTGAGCTACATACTTTGGCTTTTAAAACAAAAAAAAATTTCCAAAAATCTCCCCTCCCCTTCCAAGTTGACAGTAATTACACCACTGATTTTCGAAGAGCTCTCCAATTTCAGATTCACATAAACCAGAACTACTTACTTAGAAGCATGGAAATTTTAATATAGTACTTGTACAGTTGGCTATACTGCGTTCTAAATTTAGAAAAAATTCAAATTTCATTCAATTGCGCGTAGTTTTATAAGCAGGTAAGTTAGTCCGATTTCCCAACGTGACTCTATTCTGAGTACCACTAACACAACCTTCCTTTGATCTGGAGAGCTCGAAATTTACACGGCATGCTTTCCACTCGAAGTGAATGTCTTGTCAGTGAAAATGGTCAAAACTCAGCTATATTTTTATTTCTCATCAGCATGAGCGGAGATAGAGGGGACATAGGACGAGCTTAAGCCCCCCCCCCCCCGCCAATACATCCTGAAAAATTAATAATCGATAACTGGTACGAGTAAAAACAATATCACACCAAATAAAAATCGTAATTTTATGGGATTAAAAAATGGTTTTTGAAAAAAATCATGATGATCATTTCGGTAGGGAATTTCATGGAAAATAATTTTCGTAATAGCTGTTTTTTAAAAGAAATCAATATTTTGCGAGATAATTGCAAAAAAAAACATCGCATAGTGACACGTTTCACGCAGTGGAGTACGGACTGAGACTTCAAGTATGTTAATAAGGATCCCTCAACTTACAGATTAGATAAAATTTCTACATAGGAACCGGTTCATTTGCACCAATTTTCGAGATCACTTTGAAAAAAAGGCAGCAGGTAGCTAGGTACGCGTATTTTCAAAAAGATCGGACAAAATTTCTATATCGAACCCAGTTTATTTTCAAACCAGTTGATTTGTGCCAATTTTTATAATCAGTTTTAAGCTCAACGTCTTGAAAAAAAGTAACAGAGAATTTTTGAAAAGATTGAACAAAATTCGTACAGTGAAACCCGGTTTATTTTCAAACCAGTTCATTTGTGCCAATTTTTATAATCAGATTCGTGTTCAGCGCCTTAAAAATGGCATTCGGGATGCTAATTTTCAAAAAGATTGGACAAAATTTCTACAATGAAATCGATTTATTTCCAAACCTGGTGATTTGTTCCAATTCGTATTATCAGATTCGTGTTCAGTACTTTGAAAAAAGCCATTAGGTATATTGATTTTTTTTTAAATATCTGGCCAAATTTCCATAATAACCCCCGCTCTCGTTGCAAGTTGGTCGCCAAAGTCTAAAAAGTCGATTCCCAAAAAGTTGAAGCTACACTAAAAAATTTCCAATTAAAAAGCTGCAGAGCTTAAGAAACTGATCAGTTTTCATTGCACAACTTTCTCTCTACATAACACCACAGAGGAATTATACTTTCAAAAAACAAGGGATTATTTAATTTTCTCAGGGTGAATTTATAAATTAAGGGAGGGAAGTACATAAGGCGCTGTGAGTTTACCTTGGTGTTTGCGCAGAATTTTCCAAGCAAGTGAAAAGGTCTAAATTTTCTCTAAATGAATGGGGGCAGCTTAATAGAACATTGCACCTACTTACATGTGATAAGTTTTTGAAAAAAATTAGTTATGAAAATAACATTACCGGTACTCGAAGTTTCATCAAGAAGAATAAAAATTTACCATTGTTTTGATCTGAAATTCGAGGCGAATATACAGTTCTTGTATGCAAATAAAAAATTCTAAAGGGGCTTAGGCTCAACTAAAAATTTTATACGCAGATCATAGAGCATTGAAAATCTACCATTTATTGCTCGAAAAAATTTTTTTTTCCACCTAGCAAAAGGAGGGACGATAAACCCTGAGAATATACCTCACCAGTTCGAATATCGCAAGCATATTGCAATATATATAATTTCCCTCGGTAAGTACCAGGTCAATCTGTTCAATAACCAAAGCCGAATACTTATGAGCGAGGCAATTTATGCACTAATATTATGTGCATCCTTTATTACGAACATTTTGTTGTAGCATTCGACTATAAAAAGTAATACATTGGCAAGTACCTAAACCTATATCACGGTCGATAAAACTAATGAAAAAAAAAAAAAAATTCCATATTACAACGAACGCGTTTTTATACTCGACTCGTACCCATCGAATAGCTTCAACAGACCAGCGAATCCATCGGAAAATACATATCCTATACAACTAAATATAATACATATATATATATATACCGCGTACAAAGTACATAGCTACATACATACAGCTTATCTTCGACTAAACACACCATTAATTATTCTTTTTAAATACACAATCAACTTTCACAACTCCTACATACATTTTCAGAGTGTACTTATCAGAACACGAAAGAAATGCAATCATTTAGCAAAGAAGTAATTGGAGTGAATAAACATCAGACATTTTATAGAACAATTACGGAGACTCGACACGAAGACCGAGACCATCGCGAGAAGGGGGGGTGAGGGGAGAAAAAGCACCAACGTGTTTCACGAACACGAAATCTTACGTTGTTGGTCGCCATACCGCAGAGAAAATGAAAACCACTTGGCTTTATGGTTTAAAAACAATGTAAAATCCATAGAATCGAGGAAGCTGTCAATTTCATACCATTCAGTCCGACCACATAACGGCTTTAGAAATTACTCCTTGCGGCATTTACTCGGTCTTTTTTCTTCTTCACATACGCTTTGAATTTTTTTTTTCTTTTTTTTTTTCCAACTAATAGGCACGTATAAGAAAAAATTTCTATGCATAGGACGCGACACGCTTATATGTATACTTAATTAGGATGTTTGGCTTCGTAGAACGAAGCATAGTACACAGCCTAATGTTCGTCTTTTGTACATGTATATAAATATATGTATTGTATATATTGTTACAACATTTTAGCGGCTTTTTCCAAAAAAAAAAAAAAAAAAAAACACCACCACCACCACCACACTGCACCGTCTACCACGCTAAATAATTCAGCGTCGAGGTGCGAGCGTGTGCAGGCTTTTTGCAAAAGTCTACGATAAATATTTGCCAAATGGGTAAGCGAGGTGGCGCGACTCAGCCCACCCTTAGCTGCGAAAATACGTCGTACTGTACATACAAGTAAAGAGGTACGTAGCTAGGTACTAAAGAGTATACTTTTGAATACCACGGGAGCAATAACGAAACCACTTTAAAGGCTAAGAGCACTACTCTTTAAACGTAAATGGTTAAAGATACACCGTTAACCTCGTCCATTCTGTAGTCGACTTTACGTATAAGTAAGTAGAACTAGTAGAAGTACCCAATACCCATATATGGCTTAGAAACGCGAAGCACAACAGGGTGCATATAATTCATTCTCGATACACTACTGTATATAGAAAAATATTACCGTACACAGTAAAAGCTTCCTTATGTCCGATAAGTGTACAGAGCTAGGCCTGGTTTTATCGTTTTTTACCATGCGATAGGTTGTGGATCATATGAAAAGGCTACGAATTCCAAGAAGCAGTAACGTTTTTGCTAGACTCGTAAATTACAAATTCATAAAATTCAGATTTGATCGAAAAAGCAGATATCTAGTCGGCCAGCAGCCAACATAGAAGGTTTCCGCACTTTAAACCCACCCCTCACCCCGTCATTGTTCTCCGGGGACAATTTTTCGAAAGGATATATGGGTGGATCGAGGGAAAAAAAAGGCATACCTCGGATTTCGACCAAACTACTACACGTGGTTGACTACGAGTAGAGAACCCACCGTATAAAATTTTGTGACTCTAACTCAAGAGAGAGAGGGGGGGGGAGGCTATGGGTCCTGAAAATAAGGCCATTTTCGAAGGGAGAAAAAAACACGATTTTTTGTCATTTTCACTCCCTAAAAGTGGTGTAGGAATTCGGTCAACGAACTAAAGAGTTTCTGCGTATCCCTGTACCATTGGCATCTCGATCCGATTCCAGAGTTGGACGAATCCACAGGGACAACGAGAAAATCCGGGGGACCGGAGCAGTTTGGTGGTCGCGGTGCCACTCGAGAGATACTATTTAGACGTATTTTTCATCCGTTCGAATCGAAATTTTCTCAAATTTAGCGATTGAAATAGTTAAAATAGTCGTCAAATTTCAAAATTTTTGCCCCTCGTTTCGCTCAAGTACCGTTATCTTCTCTTAAACCAACTACTAAAGTTGGATTTGTGACCGCTCAATTCAAATTTACCCCGGCCATTCTAAGAGTTCGTCCAACCCTGACCGATACTTTGTATATAACCACCTACCAGGAGGGAGGGAGGGGGGGGGGTTGTTGACCGAAAAATTTGACACATTTTTTGTTTAAAAAAGCGATTTAGGTCGATTTTTATCCATTTTGCAACATTTTCCCATCAATTTTGATTACATTTTTTGCACTTTGCATACATTTTCCACAAATTTTTACCAGCTTTTAATGATTTTTAACTTTTTTTTTTTAAATTTTATGTGTATAGGAAGATTTCAATATTTTTATTAAAACTTTATAAAATGTTCAATCTTTTTCAACAATTTTTTTGTTTTTTTTTATGATTTTAGTCAATTTTCATCCATTTTGCAACATCTCTACTTGATTTGTGGTGTATTTTTTCCACTTTTTAACCAGTTTTGTTAAATTTTTTTACTCGATTTTCGATCATTTTCGATGGTTATTTTCGTAATTTTAGTCAATTTTTTTATAAGTTAATTTTAGCCTTTTTTATCAAAATTTTACAAAATTTTCAATGATTTTCAGCAATTTTTTTTCATGACTTGAATAAATTTTCATCTATTTTTCAACATTTTTTCTAGATTTGCGATCAATTTTTTGCATTATCGACCAGTTTTTGTGAAATTTTTACCCCACTTTCGATGATTTTGAAACTTACCTCTTCGCAATTTTTTTATAATTTTTGATCAATTTTCTGCACTGCTAACATATTTTTATCAAATTTTCCTTGCTTTTCAACAACTTTTTTCACATTATAGGTCAATTTTCAACCTTTTTTCAGGATTTTCATTGCTTTTTTTCACTATTCGTTTATTTTTATCAAATTTTTTTATCCAGATTCCGAAAATTTTTAAGCAAGATTTTTCTAGTATTTTGGGTTATTTTTAAACTAATTATTTCACAGTTTTGGATTTTTCGCACTTTTTTCCCAGATTTATTAAATTTGTCTCAAATTTTTGACGATTTTTAAACAAAATTTTTCCATAATTTAGATGAATTTCATCCAATTGTTGCAATTTTTTCGCAAACTTGAATCAATTTTTCGGAATCAAATTTTTACAAAATTTTCCAGGATTATTAACAATTTTTTTTCATAATCGAGGTCAATTTTCAAGCATTTTTTTGCAATTTTCGATTAATTTTCTTCACTTTTCATCCATTTAAGGCAATTTTTGTCCCCATTTTTCGATGATTTTCAACGATATTTTTCATACTTTGGGGCAATTTTCCCCCTTTTTCGCAAACTTTTCATCAATTTTTATTGTTTATCGACGAATTTTTTTTTCAAAATTTTTGCCAATTTTTTATGATTTTTGTTAAATTTTTTGCATTTTTTAACCGCTTTGTTTGAAATTTTTTATCCGATTTTCGGTCATTTTGAACGATTTTTTTTTTCATTTTTAAGTTCATTATTACTGATTTTTCAACTATTCTTCTCGATCTGTGATCAATTTTTAGCGTTTTTTACCCATTTTTGTCAAACTTTTACCCAATTTTCGATCATTTTCATCTATTTTTCAACATTTTTTCATGACTTTTGATCAATTTTCGACAATTATTTTTATGAAATTTTTACCTAATTGTCGATGATTTTAAACAGTTCTTATCGCATTTTAAGTCAATTTTTAAAATTTTTTCAACATTTTTCGTCATTTCTGGTCAACGCTTCAAACTTGTCACCGATTTTTATCAAATTTTAAGTCAGTTTTAACTAGTTTTTCAATATTTTTTCGTTATTTTTGATCAATTATCTGCACCTTTTACCCATTTTTCACCGATTTTGAACTGTTTTTTTTTTTTTTTTTCATAATTCAGGTCTATTTTCATCAATTTTTCAATGTTTTTTCACGCTTTCTGATCAAATTTTTGGCACTTTTTACCCAATTTCGTTAAAATAATTTTTTTTTTGCATTTTACACAAATTTCTAACCATTTTTTAACATTTCTTCATAACTTTCGATCAATTTTCTTCACTTATTATCCATTTCAGTCAATTTTTTACCCAATTTTCGATGATTTTCAACGATTTAAAAAAATTTATTAATAAATCGATTTTATATATTACCAAAATGTAATCAAAATTTATTTTTGAATAATGCTCATACATTTCTTTTTTGGAAAAAATGTCCTAATTCTGTCGCGAATATTTCTTTAGATTTTTGAAGAGTTCTGTTTGTATTCAAAACGTATCAATCATGCAAAATGTAGCACATCAAAACACAATGCCCCTTCAGAAACTTCTTTAAAAATTTTCAAAAATTTTCAAACCTACATTATGCGAGTATTTAAAGTTCCTCTATTCTTCTGGTCTCATATTTTTCAATGTTTCTTTTCACGAATATAAAAAAATTCCACTCGTATACGCGTATCATATACTCCTCATCACCATCACCATCATCATCATCATCTCTAGTTTCTTTTAAGCTCGTAAACTAGGTCAGTATTCGCATGAATAAAGATCACAGGAAATGTTCCAAAGATTACCATAATCGTATGTATAATATAAGGAGTGGTTTTCCATTTCTAGTACAATGATAGCTGCGGTCTAGCATAATCCTACCATCATCATTTTCGTCTTCTTGGTGCGTTCGCACCCTTAAAATAAAGATCTACATAAAAAGTATCCATCGTCTCGCCCCCTGCCCTTCCAACCGCACCCGTCACACCGATATAATACTTATAAATTCATCAAATTCAACATTCGCGGCCATATAAAACCATTTCAGCGTAAACTTTCTTTCCCTTTGAATACGACGCTCGTAAAGTTTTCCTCCGCCATCTTCCCCTGTACCCTTTTTCCCCTTTTGGCGAATACGTATAAGTCGCCGCGTGTAAACTCGATGGTGACGGTGTGTGGTACGATATCAAGATGCCTCACATCGTATATTCGTATAATAATATCTTGTAGTACACGAAACAATTCCACAATAATGTTCTCACCGCCACCGCGCACCGGTACATAGCACTTTGGGGTTAAAGCAATTGCACCCGATACCACCAATTCCGCCATCACGAATCCCTTTTTCGTTAACTTTAATGGCCATTAAACGAGAACACGACAACGTAATAACTTGAACATAATTTACCCTGCGCATCGTACCGTCTAATACACAGATAGGTTGTATTTTCGCGTATGTGAACCCCCCCCCCCCATATATGGGTATACGTAGACTTGCACTTACGGGTCGTACAAAGGCCAACCGAGTCGTACGATGTGTCCAAAAAGGTCAAATAATTGCGTCTTCGAGTCTCAGTCTTGAGAAGTGACGATCGACGAAGAAACGAATAACAGTGTAGAGTAGAATTTGTCCACTGTTGCTCTTTGATAGGTGAAATATTCTCATTGCTCGTGCCTAAAGCTAACGTAGGCTTATCAGACGATTATAGGATAGGTCTTTCTAAATCTAATTTTAATAACAAATTCCGCAACGAAGCGCATATCCTGCCTATGGTTATTCTCTCTCTTTTTTTTTCATACCCTGCATACAGTATTTTTTTACGTAATCGATATTATCGTTGGAATAAATCGACTCGCGTAGGATACATAATGACAACATTATTCCCGAATAATTCTCGACCATCGCGTCGACCGTCGATTTTCCATCATTTTTAATTCCTCTTTACGCAATGATGAGCATTGAAAATTCGCGTCCACTCGTCTATCTGAATCTATTAGCTATCATTTTCATAAACCTAACATTGCCTCCCGTTGTAATTCTCCATCTAACGTATTCCCATTCTATGTCTTTTATTCTCTCACCATTAAAAACAACTCTTATCACATTGTCCATCGGACTCGGAAAAAAAATTTCCATTGTCAGATTTGAATCGTCTCGTACGTGTATGAACGTAAAGCAAAGAGACTAGCAATGTACCTGATGAAATATCTGCTATCGCGTACAGCTCTTTTCTACGTTTCTTACTAGAATTATTATTTTATATTATACGTATATATATATTTTTTTTTACCTCCGTTGACAAGATGAAATATGAAAGAATGGAGGACAAGAAGAGAGTAAACGTATTTTCGATTGGCAGAGAAACGAAGCTACGAACATTCGGACGACGAGCTTGCTACGCAGCCCGGTTCCACGGCTGAAATACAATGGAAAGAACCTGCTCTGAAGAGAGAGTCTAAAATTTCGAATGCGAGGAAATTAGATCTGGAGCTTAAGTCTATAATCTAAGAGAAGCCCAGCTCATAAAAAAAAACTAAACAAGATATATAGGAGCCAATCCGGAGTCAAGAGCCTGATATTCAGAATTAAAGGAGCCTAGCTTCGAAGCTTGAACCCGATATTTTGAATTTAAACCAACTTCTTAGCTCGAGCCGAACATTTCAAACTGATTGAACCTACACCTACACATTCGGAATTCAACCGCAGCAATGAACGGAACCAACTTCAAGACCGAAGCATAAAATCAACAAGAATCGCAGCTCTTTCAAGACAAAATCGCTCCGAAGTCGGAGTCCAAAACTCAAAATTAGTAAGGCACAGCTCCAGAGTTAAAGTTCAACATTTTGAATGAAAGAGCATGGCTCTGGGGCCCAAACCAAAATTTCAAGCTGATGAAATCTGGAATTACAGGCACAACGGTGTGGATAAACGGAGTTAACTCCAGAGCTAGAAAATTAAAAAAAAAGAACAATTCTCCAGATAAAATTTAACACAAGTGCCAAAATCGCTGCAAAGCCGGATCCTGAAACTTAGAAATAAGTAGAGCCTAGCTCCAGAGTTGATGTCTCACATTTTGAGTGGAAGGAGTGCAGCTCTGGGGCCCAAAACGAAATATCAAAGTGTTGAAATCTAGAACCAGAGCTCAACGGTAGGGCTAACCGGAATTGACTCCAGAGCTGAAGCCTAATTCAATAGAAGCCCAGCTCATAAGACAAAATTCAAACTAGCACCGGAACCACTGCAGAGTCCGAGCTCGAATTTCAGAATTAGCAGATCTAGCTGTAGGCACGAAGTTCAACATTTTGAATGAAAGGATCCTGGTTCCAGGGCCCAAATCGAAGTTTCCAAGAGCTAAACAATAAGAATCAACGGAGGTAACTCCAAAATTGAAGCCTATACTCTAAGCGATGTCCAATTTATAAGATACATTGGATCCCGAAACTTGAAATTAGTGAAGTCTAGCTCTAGAGCTCAAGTCCAACATGTTTTGATTAAATCTAAACCTGGAACTGAACCATGGAAATGAACAGAATTCACAATTAGCCAAGTTTAGCTTCTAGAGTTGAAGGAGTCGGGCTGTGGGACCCAGATCCGATATTTCAAACCGATAGAACTAAAATCCGGAGTTTAATGAAGAAAAAAAACAGTCTTAGAGCCTGTAATCTAGAAGAAGTCCAGCTCTCCAAATAGAATTCAACAAGACATCGAAGCCACTCCAAAGTCGAAACTCAATATTCAGAATTAGAAAAACTTGACTCCAGAACTGATATTCACCAATATGAAAGGCTCTAAAATAGGAGTCTAGGACTAGAAATGAAAGGAGCTGGTTCGGGAGCGAGAGCTTATCATTTTAAACAGAAAGAACCTGGCTCTAAAGTCTATATTTGACATTTCAAATTAATGGAGCCCGGATTTAGAGCTGAACAAAGGAAATAAACGGAGTTTGGGCTTGTAACCTAGGAGAAGCCCAGCTCTTCAAACAGAATACAACAAGGGATCGGAAACACTGTGGAGTTGGAGCTCGATGCTCAGAGTTGGAGGACCCTAGCTCCAGAGCTGAAGTTCAACAGTACAAAACGCTCCAAAATAGGAGTCCAATATTTGAAATGAAAGAAACCTGTTTAGGAGCAGGAGCTTACCATTTTCAATGGAAGAAACCTGGCTCTAGAGTCTGGTATTTTGGGTTTTTAATTGATGAGGTCCAGATTCAGAGCTCAATATAGAAAATAACTGGAGTTGGTGGCTGTAATTCATGAGAAACCCAGCTCTTGGAACAAAACTTAACAAGGCTTCAGAGCAACTTTGTAATCAAAGCCCAATATTTAGAATCAGAGAAAACAAGCTCCAGAGTTTGAGCTCAACATTTTAAACGGAAGGAACCTAGCCTCAGAATCGTAGTCTAATACTTGGAATCAAAGGAACCTGTTTCAAAATTGGAGCTTGACATTTTGAACTGATGAAACCATGGAACCTGAATTCGAAGAGTCATTAAGTAAATAAAAGTAGTTGGTTCTACAGTATACGCTAAAATCTGGGAGAAAAACTGTTCTTATAACAAAATTTAACGAAGTATCGGAGCCAAATATTCATAATTGGAGAAATCTACCTTCAAAGCTAGAGCTCTACATTATAAATGAAAGGAGTCTACCTCCAGAGTCGGAGTTCATGATTTGGAATTAAAATAACCTTTTACAAAGCCGGAGCTCAACATTTTGAATGTAAGGAAACTGGCTTTAGAGCTCGAGCTTGACATTTCAAATAGATGGAACACAGATCTGGAGCTCAGAGGTGGAAATGAATAGAGTCGACTCCTGTAATCTAAAAGAAGCCCAAATTTTGAGACAAAATCTAACAAAGCACTGCAACCAGTCTGGAGTTGGAACTTGAACTGAAACTCAGCATTACAAACAGAAGAAGTTTAGCTTCAAAAGCAGAATTTAATATTTGAAAAAGGAAAGAGCCTAGCTCCGGAGCTGGAACATGTATTTTCAGGAGTTCAACCTCAAAAAAAAATTAAATCTACTCTGAACTTTATTAAATGGAAGGTCTTCAAAATAACATACTTAACTTCGGAACTGGAGCTAAGACCATTTAGAGAGTTTTTTTTAAAGAAGCAGACAATAATTAACATATATTTCAAATTTGGCTTCATGAATTGTCATAGTAGTAAAAACCTAGCAGAGAGGGAGGGGGAGGGTAACATGTCACACCTTAATAGGATAAAATAACATCATCGTCATTTTAGAAATTTAACAGTTATGAAATACAAAAAAAAATCTCAGAACTAATAAAAAGCCAATTTTAGAGTTTTGGAAAATTTCCATTTTATGCTCATATTTTGAAGTAATTTAACAACCCAAAAACTTATCCACGAAAGCAATACCCCCACAAAAGTAATTACCACTCCTAATTCCTACCCTAAATTACACCTTTAAATTACTGAGTAAATTTACTCATCCTTCTACCATACACCGAACGCTTTCTTATTTTAAAATACACTTTATTACGAGTAGTGACCAATAATACCCCCACAGGGTACCACAAATCACATTAAACCACGCTTCACTCGAAAATCTACTCTTGGAGTCCAATACCTACAACAGCACAGCCGGTCATTTCCACTTTCCTTCTTCATTTTTCACTTCAACACCCAAAATATCAGCGAAAGAAAAAATCAAGCAATTTATTTCCTCTCGACTGCTTCGCACAAGAGTACACGCTTTTTACTCAACGCAATGCCACGCCACAGTCTTACAGTAGCTGTGAAAACGCCTCCGGAAAGTAAATAAAACTCGAGAGAGAGGAAAAAAAAAAGGCGAGCGCCCTATTCAACTAAACTTAGCTAACACAAGACGACGTACGAGTATAATGGTCGCGTCGAGAGTACCTATATAAAAAACTACAGCTACAGTTTCTTTCTTACATTCACCCTTGGTCTAATTAAACGTCGTTGTACCACACTTGGCTTTTATTAGACTCCTCTCTCCGAAAAAAGGTACTTTTTTCTTCGCAAATTTCCTCGTATATTTTCGTTATATTTGGCGTAATTTCGTCTTAAACAGCATTATAATGTTCGGCAGAGTAAGGCGAAGGTGATCAAATGACGTAGCGTTTCATTTTCTTTCACATTTTCTCTTTGGTGTAATTTCTGAATAGGGCAATCTGATGGCCTGATGGGCTAAAATCAAATGAAATACGATACCGAGACAAGAAGTACATAGATAAGGGGAGCCAGCGACAGCTTTATGAACATTGTGTACCTGTCTGCGATATTTTATGCAATGAGAAGGTGCTAGTTAGTGATGGGGGGTGGTGGTTTGTATAGCTAATAAAACATCAACTGTGGCTGAATCCGGTTAGCTTTTATGTGAAAGGATGTTTGCAACGAAGGAACGTGTAATTACGTGAAGATGATTCAAAAGGTTGTGACTTTTATGAATGAATCTAATCAAAGGTACCTCTATCATACTACTCCTTTCAAAATCTAAAAAAAAAAACACAGCATCTTAATCTCATCCATTCTAAATTGCTACAGACGTCATAAGAGTTGAGAAATAGTATCAGCATAAATGTGTAGTACGAGTAGATGCAAGTTCAACAGTACCTCTTGAAGCCCCCCCCCCTTTCTCCAGTACTACAGCTGGACAGGAATATAAAAATATAACAAATGAGCAATTTAAAAATTTCCATCCAATCTTCAATTCAAGTACCGGACCTTGCAGACAAACATTTTCACCACAAATTTTGTCATGTACACATTTTGCTTATCTTCATTACTAAAGGGACAGCATTCGTTTGAATTTTATAAGCAAGATAGGCAAATTTTGTATAGAACGAAAAATGCAGCGAAATTGCCTACTACAAGGTTCACAATTCAAAATCACGATTTGAGCAAATTTTTGGTTCCCAAAATTTTGTATTGCCCCACTACGGGCCTCAGAACTCTCAAAAACGGGTGTAATTCAGTATATCGAGGTATTGATGAAAAAATTGTTTCACTTATGTTTTCGGGGTCGCAGAGTCCGAATTTGGCAATATCTTTCGGTTAGGAGTTGGGGGAGAGGCGTGGGAAGGGGGAGAATCAAAAATTCACCGATTTTCATGCGTGATATGTCAATGAGTATGTTTTCGGGGTCGCAGAATCCGAATCTGGCAATATGTTTCGGTTAGGAGTTGGGGGAGACGCGTGGAAAGGAGGAGAATCAAAAATTCACCGATTTTCGTGGGTGATATGTCAATAAGTATGTTTTCGGTCGTAGAATTCGAATCTGGCATTATTTGTTGGTTAGGAGTGGGGAGAGGGGTGTGCAGAGGGGGGGGGGAGAGAGGAATCAAACATTTACACATTTTCGTGTGTGATATGTCAGTAAGTATGTTTTCGAGGTCGTAGAATTCGAATTCAACAATATTTTTTGGATAGGACTGGAGTGAAATCAAAATTTTACCAATTTTCAAATTTGAAAGAAAATTTTCAAGTAGTAACAGAATATGTACATTTCGCACGAATCTGAATATGAAAAAAAAATGAAAAGGAAGTTTCGAAGTACATACATCATTTATTCATCATTATCACTCCATCATTACCAGCGATTTCTTCATCAGCGCCATCAGCACTTAGCACCGAAAAAACCCTCTGCAGATCGTTATCCCCCTTTGGAAAATTTCGAGCACAAGAAATTTACTCAAATTGTGATTTTGAATAGTGGACCTTGTAGCAAGCAACTTTTTCTGCGTTTTTGGTTATATACAAAATTTGCCTATCTTGATTATTTGAAGGGGCTTATAAATTTCAAACGAATGCTGCCCCTTCAATAATGAAGATAGGCGAAATAAGTACATGACAAATTTTCTAGGAAAAATGTTCGACTACATTTGTTTTTTTTTTTTTTGAGATTCTTGTACAGCGCTTCGTACAGGGAAAAGGGGGCCCTTCAAGCGGTACCACTGAACTCTCATCTACTCCTACCCGCACTACATGTCTATGCTAATAGCATTTCTCAACTCTATGACGCCTATGATAGGCTTAGCACATTTCACTTCAATAAAGATAAGACCCTCGATCATGAACTAAAATATCTTCAAAATTATAGGCAGACGAAAAAGATCTCCTCTTGATTTTACCATATCAAACAAGCGTTGATAATAAAAAGTATCGTAGAAAAATCCATCCAAAAGAAAGCAAACGAATTGGTCGTGAAAACAGTAAGCTATGGGTACTTTTATATATATGCAGGAGCTCGTTATCCCATCACCTATTTTTTTCTTTTTTTATTTCAATTTTCCTCGTCTTTTATAGAACGTGATCCACGCCCAGACACACCCTTCTCGTATACCGTATCGAGTTAAAATTCCGCAAAAAGCTCGTCTCGTCGTAGAGAGACCTTTGAAATTCGTCATGTTCAGCGTCGTCGTTGTCGTTGTCGTCGTCGTCGTAATCTTCGAGGTACACGAAGTTATGTTTAATTCAACACATACACTAATAAATTTCCAACATCTAGGAGCTTTTCAGAGTACAGGGAATACGAGCTAAACGCTCTAAAACTGAATTACACACCCTAAGAAAAAAAAATGCACAAAAAAAAAAGGCGAAAAGCAAATTTAAATCCCTCGTATTTTTCGCTTCTACATATATTTGTACAATGCAGATTGTGCTATGTTAAAATGCAATTGAATTGTACCTTCTGTAAATGTACTGCACATACGTAAAATACTTAATTTAATATTAAAGCATATCTTTGACTATTCTCAGGTGACGTTAACTTGCCGAAGTCTATCCTAAAAGGCCTACACACCTGAATATGTAAAATCTAACTATAGCTATTTAATCTACGTAAACACAAACACACGCAAAAGTATATCTATCATTTTACAATTACCCTATACCAAGATACTCACACACATACACACACACACACTTACTCAGACAAATTTCGTAATTTAATTTAAGCTCACAACGCACATGTAAATAAATTAATTTAATAACTATTCGTCTTCGAATATGTATATATATATATTCATTGTACGTAAAAGCAGACAACACGTGTGCGACTTTTTAATTTGGCAAACTACGTTGATAAATACATATGGCGACCTTACACGAGAGCATCACGAGATCCCAAAGCGTACAGTACACATAAATAAAACGACGATAATATTATTTAGAAGCGAAACCGTACGTATTATTAGTCGCTGGCATCGAGTAAATGTAGACGTACGAAATGCATTTCCAAGTTAATTAAAAGCAATTCTCTATGCACCGAGCACCAGCTACCTTGAAAATTGTCCAATGGGGAAATTTCAATGAAACGCTTGTTGCCTGAGGGAGATATACCCGTGCCCAATGCCCTCATAGCTGTAGCGTGCAATTTTTTCGTTGTTGTTGTTACCAAGTACGCATAAGAAAGTAATTTTTCCAATCGAGTTTCAAGGACGAAAGGTCGACGAATACAATGAATTTTCAAATAAAAACCTATCCGTGTATTTATTTCACCGCAACGACTCGATTCGCTTGAAAATTTTTCAAAGTCGATTATCATCGCTTCGGTGAAAGTTTTTCGCAACGCGAAGAAATGCCTTTGAAAATGTTAACTTTACGTGTACTTATTCTGCTCGTCGCGTCGCAGACTGGAATCAATATTGGAAAGATTCACGAACGTGAGCAGATTTCGAAAGGATTTTAGTTTCAAGTTTTCTTAATACTTTTTCCAAAGGCTTGTATAAGTAATTTTGTTTCAAAGCAAATGGGAGAAGCGAAGGTGATCTCTTAGAATTATTATCCATTTTATGTGTCGAAAAAAATTACAGTAATTTCGTAAATTTTGAGTTTGAGGCAGTAGGTGGATTGGGGGGGGCAAGGAGGCAGAGTATCGATAAAATCAATTTTGCCATAAAAAATCGCCGAACCCATTTTTCGGCACGTCAGATAATAATTTTTCTTATTATTCCCCCTTCCCTCCTTATGCTAAAATCGTACTTCAAACTCACCCTGTAGGCTTGGATTGGCGACAGAATGATAAGATATATATGACGAGGGGTAATCTTGAAGCGGAGTTCAATCGTGCCCAAAATTTAAGGACGAGATGCAGAGAGGCAAAAAATCGCAAAATCTGTTCGTTTTTGAGCTAATCGATCGAAAATCAAAAAAACGTTAGAAGAGAAGGGGATATTAGAAAAGTTGCGAAATAACATCACGGAAATGTGGCAAAAATTTAGGGTCTCTAACTTGATACTTACCCCCCCCCCTCCTTATAGTTTTAAATTTCACAACTTACACGGAAAATCTTTTTTTTTTCGATATTTTTGGTATTAACGTGTCATAGCAAACCACAGGAGACCAAAGAAAGGGATTTTCGAAAACTTTTTTTGCTTTTCAGGGGTTCTAAAAGCCTGTTTAAAAATAAAAATTTTTTAATTTTTGCAAGGTAATGCGGTAAAAATACGAAATTTCATGAAGTTCCATTTCTGGCAAGTGAATGTTTTTGTTTGCTTTTTCATCTGAAAAAATTCAAAATATTCGATATTTTCATTTTTCAGGAACCCATGAAAAACAAACAAAAAAATCGAGAATTCTTACGTGTTCTGCTATGACACATTACTTGACCAAACAGACCGAAAATAGAAAAAACTTTTCTTCTATTTTTCATGTAAATTCTGAAATTTCTATCGAAAAAAAAAAAGGAGTAAAAGGTCAAGTTAAGGACAAAAAATTTTTACCACATTCATTTGACGTAATATCACAAATTTTTTTCACCACCCCTCCCCTCACTTTTGAGAAAACCTCAAATTGAAACACCCCACTTTACACAAGTAAAAATCAGCCTCACACGTCGGTCAAGTGCAGAGATGTGAATTCTCGTTCTCTTTTTGACCTTGAGGAAAGGTCAGTTCATCGCCCAACTGTACTCCAAATTTAGCTAATGAGCTAAAATTTTACATGAAAATTTACCAGAAGTCCTAAACGTGCTTTTTTTGAAAGCCTCGACTTTTCAGCCCTTTATAGTCCCAAAAAAAAAAAATGTTTTTGGGGCGATTTTCGACCTTTTTCGAGTTGATTCTTCGTATAAGTCTCATCTCAAATTGAACGAGGAGGCTGAAATTGACCAAGTTAATTTGATAGAGATATTAAATATGCCTTCTATGATGGGAGGGGAGGGAGTCGTCGTCGTTAAGTGATGTGTAATAATTCACTCAATTGAGCTAGTGAGCTGAAGTTTTACATGAAAATTTACAAGAAGTCGTAGATGTGCTTTTTCTGGAAGCCTCGACTTTTCAGCCCTTTATAGTCCCAAAAAAAAAAAATGTTTTCGGGTCAATTTTCGACGTTTTTCGAGTTGATTCGTCGTATAAGTTCCATCTTAAATTGAACTAGGAGGCTGAAATTGACCAAGTTAATTTGATAGAGATATTAAATATTCCTTCTGCGCGGTTGAGCGGGAGGAGGGGGTGTAGGGAGTCGTCGTCAAGCGATGTGTAACAAATCACTCAACGCTTGGAAAAAAAATGAGACAGAAAAAAGAGATCTTTTTTTCATTTAAATTTGAAAACTAAATCTTTCCTCTTTTCCCTCCTCTTCTTTCTGCTTACGTACCGAGAATCGAAGCCAATTGTTCGTAAAAATTATGCTTCATCCTGTGACCCAAATGATAAGTACTGGAATTTTTACAAACATTATCACAATAATTTCATTTTTTTCCTCCAAAAATCATTCCTCGCCGAATATTTTACATTTTTTGATCTTTCATTTTTAGGCGTCGTCAATTTTTATTTAAAAAACGTAAGTATTTCGGATTTTTATTTAATTTTTCGTCCTCTTCTGTTTGATTGAACTTTTCATGTATTTGGAGTTTTTTATTTGACAAGATTTAACAAAAGTAAGTATATTCAAGTATTAGGGGGGAGGGGGTGTAAATTTTTAATTTTATACGAAATTTTTTCCAATCACTCATCAATTTTGTAGAGGATAAAAATCGAAAAAGAGCACTCGATTCCATTTAATCAAATATTAAACAGTGGGGGGGGGGAGGGAATCAGCAACTGATTTTAAGGATTTAAAAAATACGTTCGATTCATTTCAACCCCCCCCCCCGCCTTTTCCACCACACCTTCAAAAAATTAAATCCAATAATTTTACTTTTTTTCTACAGATTACCAAGGAGCTTTACCAATATTGTTTTTACACCTTTTTCTACAACTTTCAACAAAATTCAAAAATTTTCTACTCACACTCACGTATTAAATAATTTAAAAATATGGCAACACTTTGAAAAAATAATGAAAAAATTTATTTCGCAATTTGCTAAAAATCATTATCCATATCTCAATAAAACGCTTCCCTATGATGAGGAATTTACTAATCGAAGCCATTTCTCGATAAAAAACGAAGCTTGGAATAATTTAATCACCGTCGTCGTCTTTTAATTTTCTAATAATCCACAATACAATCTAATATAAACCATCACAGTGCCCACGCCTCTAATCCAAAGATTGTACACGGCGTGGTTAAATAAAA